>BHDV01045352.1:293847-333460 GCA_005406045.1 Adoxophyes honmai
GCCCCCCGCTTTAAAAACAACCGATACTGACTCGTACAACAATATGGGTAGGTTCGTTAGGTGTCTTGTGACCCCACAGAGCGGAAATAGAAGCCCCGCGAAAGCGGGGCTTCGTCGACTTGCTCTTAAACCCCTTGCCAGTGCTCAAAACTAAGTGCTACCAGTTTTTTTTTTCAAAACGTAAAAATTATTATGTTAGTAGTGGCTACAAAACGTGAAATAGTTATCGTTTTGTCTATGTAGCGTTTTGTGTGCTCTGCCTACCCCGTTTGGGAATGCAGGCGTGATTGTATGTATGTATGTATTGATGTTTTTATCTTACACACTACTCATACTGGGATATAAATCGTATGTCATGCAATGTTTTGGGATAAGTATGTTATGCTAAACGATATATTTGCAAAAAAAATAATTGGGAAAGTAAAACTTGACAAGTAATTGTTTGCTAAGCAACCACTTGCTAAACAAAATGTTTGCAAACTGTAAATTTGCGATACGTAGTTTTGCCAATTGCACTTTTTGCGAAATGAAAATTTGGGAAACAAAATTTGCGATGTGATACTTTGGGAAAGATTATTTGCCAAACATTAGTAATCCGATCCAGTCATGTTAATTATTGTGGAGGAACGTAGAAGTCAAATCCAACGTTATAAATCATGGCTTCCCAACCTGCAGACGCAATGGAAAGAACTAAAATGAACTAAAACGACTACTTAAAACGATTTGTTCATGCAAGTTTATGACGATGTATATCACAAATTTTTGGACATTTTATTACAAACTGACCCGCCTTGGTTTCGCACGGGTGCATAGCTGATTTAAATTATATATTACAAAATGCCTTCAAATACTAGGTTAATAGCTTTTTTGAGATTATACGCGGTATTGTTTATGGTTATTATCCCTAAGAGTCAGACATATACCATCGCGGAGGTGTGTAATACGAGTAAAGCCAGCGCAAAAAATGTGTATTTACGACATCACATTAGAAAATTTAGTAAATAAAATCTCTATTACAGGAAGCATGTTTTATACCTATAAACTTTTCTCTTAAATCATTCTATCTACGAAAAAAAAACGCATCAAAATCTATCGCGTGGTTTCAAAGACCTAAGGATACATAACGACGGACAACGGGAAGCGACTTTGTTTTGTACTATGTAATAGTGAAGTGAAGATGATGAAAGTCAAGGTCGTATTTAGTCTCAGGCAGTAAAGGACGCCTAAACGGTACTTAAAACCTCTGCGATAAAGAAAGATTGATCCAGGGATGTTACTGTTGTGAATCTTTACTGTACCAGAGGCTGTGATAAAATCGATCGTGGCACACCGACTTCGGTCAGGCATGAAATTGTGTGATTTTATGGTACCGATAATCTCTTCGGTATAATAAAATTTACAGATACAAATGATGGCGAATATCCTTTCCGATTGAAGTCTTATACTGGGTTAGTATGCAGGCGATGGAATATTTACGACAGGTAACAATCATTTGATTCAGATAGATGAAATAAACAGACGACAGTGGTGTTAAGGTATGAAATTGAATAGATCTCACTTTTGAGTAAGTGCGGTGCCACCAATTAATTCATAAAAAACAGTATTTAATCTTAAAAAAAACTTTTAATAGTTGAGTGTAGTGGCATAAACAAACATAACATGATGCAAATCAAATATTTTCTGTTAAGTTGAGCTCCAGACGTTTGTCTTATTCGTTCCCATGGAATGTTGATAATTATTATAGAATGACCAACCGATAATCTTCTATTCAGCCTTACAACAAAGCAATTTCTCTCCGATCCACTTTAAGCTCGTTAGTCGATTTGCCTAAACGTTTTGATGAACACATCTCAATCACGTCAGATTGTCATAGGCCATCCAGCCCATTTACGTCTATCAGCAAACATGAGATTAATTATTTAAACTATGTCACAAACGCCCGTCGTGTTACCTCCAGATACGTTCACCATCTTGTTCGATTTAACCTTTCACCAAAGGACAATTCAGTCCCTGGGTCCCCATTAACTTACGGTTTGTCCTGAAATAATAGGTGTTCAACAATGACCATCCCTTTATGGAATTAACGGGCTTATAAGTGCCAATCTCCTGATATCTATAGAATTATGGACATTACCCCATCCCGGCTGGCTAGGGAAAATAGGTCAGCTCACAATGAACTGGTGCTTATTTAAATTACTATCGATTTGCTGATTCGATTTGGGGTTTTAACCAGTGCCGTGTGGTGTCGGGTTTAGAATTACCCTTCAATTTATTCTGTCGTGAGAGGCGACTAAGGAAGTAGGTATTTTAGGCGACAGGTGCTAGCCACTATTGTTTAAATTAAAACTAAACATTTGGTAGATTTGGCTGTGAAATGGTAATTATTTTTGTCTATGTAGGGTTTCGTATGCTCTGCCACTCCATTTTGGAATACATAATTTTGTTTTAACTATTGACTACTGTAACTTCGAACACTAAAATAAAGTGAGACTCACAAATAATAAAAGAATACAGATAGGTAACTCCACCTCTGATGCGTTTGGTTGCCGCCATCGCGGCTCAAGATGAAGGGTTACGATTCAGTTCGAAACATGTTGAGCTAAATTCCATTTAAGATGGGTATATTTGGAATTTAAATTCAGAAACTATTAGTATTATTTTTTAGTATCATGTAATCTTTAAACGATTGATCTATAATAAGATACCTAGGTGCTTACCATCACTCTTATGCTCGAAAAATTAACTAAAACATTTACTTATGTTACCGTAGACGACTCTCGGTGAAATGTTAAAATCGTGATTGCGAGACACATTCATGAACAGGTTCTAAAAACTTGTATTAATTACAATGAAAATAATACTCAAAATTAATTTACAATTATTCAGAGTTGTTAAGCTTTTTGTAATTCTTTTGAAATCTATCTACCTACGCGTCCTAAAAGTAGACAATACTTTAATTAGAAGCACACGGTAACAGTAATCTGTGTCAGTTCATTTTGATACTCTATTCTCTTTTACAAAGTGTCTGGTTACTAACGAACAAATTTTAGTCCGGCTGCTTTTTAATTAGTAGCTTTAAATACTTTAAAGTCCACTTTTAGTTAAATTTCAAAACAATGATGCAGTCAAATTTTACAACAAATTTACTTAGGTTAATCATGATTAAATTAATCTACCTTTGGATGAGTAAATGCAATAAAATGTATCTTTGATAGACGGTTGGTGTAGAATTCTCAATGCTCGAAGAATTTATTCGAAAGCCATAAAACAAATGAAAAACGCGCTTTTTCGCGTTAGCCCTGCCATAAAGTAAGGTAATGAATGCAGACTTATCGTCCTATTTCAGTCCGTGAATGGACAACGTCGTGAAACGCCAGGCGCATTAACACGAGTGCTGCATGCGGAATTTCAATGCGATTGCGGTGCAATGAACCCTTAGGTACACCTATTGGTAGAGTGGAAGGGCTCTCAAGTTTCAGTGCAGTCCCACACTGCCGCAGCATGTTAAACATGGAGGAGTCAAGCACCAAGAAACCAATCACCAATCACCGCTCACTAATCACCAATCAATATATGCTACATACGGAGTTAGCAGAGATGCGGATCATTCGATCTTGGGAGTTTTGTGTTTAAAGTCCCATTCATTAAAAACCAGCAATCTGTCTACGGAAATCGAAATTTCAAGTTATAAAAAATAATTATATTAGGTACTTACATACATACATACATACAATCACGCCTATGTTCCCAAAAGGGGTAGGCAGAGCACACGAAACGTAACATAGACAAAATCATAATTATGACTGTTTCACGCTTCACAGCCACTTCTAGCTTAATTTTAGGTTTGAAAACTGATGGAAGAGGTAGTGACAGGTTGCTAGCCTGTCGCCTAAAGGATACCTAAACCTATTATATTTGGTACGTAATAATCCTAATTAGTCGACACATTAAGCAATAGTTTAATTTAAACATGACCAAGTTAATCAAAGCTCTTACGACTAAGATTAATCACATTTTTAATCGTTAATCCGATTAAATTGTTTAATCTTAATCGTTATTCGATTACATTTTGCATCGTTGGGCGACGGCGGCAGTGCGGCATTGGCACTCGCTACAACTAAAACGCAAGTAAATGTGTTCTTGCGATAGACTTATGTAAATGTTTGTCTAGGCTATGCTAGAACGAAATCAAAGGCGGTAAATCTATATTGCGCATATAAACAACAACAGCCGTAGTCAAACCACCCTCTAAGGTTTTTCACATAATGCGAAGATAATCTTTAATTTCGCCGTAGTTGATTTATGGATCTAGGTCACAGCCACTTTGCTATCTCTTGGGTTTACATGAATTTTAGTGCCAACGTCAAGAAGAAAAGTACGGAAAAAAATTAAAACATCCCTGTCGGAAACAGCGTTGCGTACAGAAAAACTTCAGCTTAATTATAAATACTATGAAACAATTAAAAAAAGCTTCGAGGAAGGCGAATCTGAATTGCAGGCTGTGTAAGACATTTTGCAACGTAATTTCTTAACACGAAAAGCAAGCTACTCTTTGTAAAGATAATAGCAAAATAATGAAGCGAAATTTATGCAGCCTTGGATGTGTTAATCAGTTAAGTTAAGGCGCCTAACACTAAACAAAGTAATTTAACTTAAATACCTAATAAATTGTAAGGGAAAACATCAATACCGGACTCGCAACGCACGGTTAATAAAAATACTAACGCATTTGAAACACGTGCGGCGCAAGAAAAAGTCCTAACTCTACCAGGAAAGTGAAGTTTCCTAAACTTAATTTTTAATAGTGGGTACATTACAACACAAACTTGTTTCATTGAAGACCAAACCATTACAAAAATAACACAGAACGTAAGGGATGGGGAGAAAAGCTGACTTTATGTATCGGCAAAAAGAACAGACAACCTTTTAAAAATAAATGAATAAATAAACAGATCAAGGTGCAAACACTGAGAAAAAAAACGAAAGTAATGAATGATGCAAAATAAAAGGTATTAATATACACAAGATATACAGTAATACAGTCATACAACACATATTATTTACATGCTGTCGTATCTACGTTTCTTTAGGGTAGGTAATGTAAAATCGCTACTGAATGAAACAAACTAAAAAGCGGTACAGTTGGTAGTAAATTACATTAGATTGTAGGTAAGTTAAATAAAAGCACGAAGAACGCAGCATTTCTAAAATTAATCCTTAATATTATCTTGACACAAAGCCTAGTAAATATTCCGAGCATAACTTTAATATTTTATGACCAGCTGGGTAAAGTAGCAAAAATAACCAAACATCCCTTGGGGGATCTAAAAAATATTTTCCCTTTGAATGTAACCGAGTCCCTCGGTTGGTCTTAACTCCAATTTGACGAGGGAACATTTTTTATGCAATCATTTATGTAGGTAACCTAACCAAGTTAAATAATATAGTAGAAACTAACATTCCTGATCTGATTTTGCTATAAAATGATCAGCATGTCTACGATAATTCGCACACGCACACAACAACACATCATCATAATCATCTTTTTTTACTCTAAGAGTTAAAAATAAAAGTAACGTCAGCGGTCGTGTATAAGTATACGTATTTGACGTCCCTCCGACGTCATGTATCTGCATTATTTATTATGAGCATTAAGTATGTATAAAGTAATAGCTTATGATAACAATAGACAGTCGTTTATTCGTATCTATCAACACAAGTAATCTAAGGAATCTCCATTTAGAACGACGTTATTATCGTTCCATGTCCGAAAGTTTATCCGTAAATATTTATATTGTGTTCCGTTTTCAAGATGAGTAGGTACTCGGTAGTAGGCTTCATTTATTTTGATTTAATTTCAGTTAGCGGAGCGAGCGTCCCTACCCTCTTGAACAAATATCATGATCTTGAGTCGTACTTATGCGCAGTTGAATATCTTGAAACCGTTTAGTGAAGACGAGCAACTCTGGTCATTAACATTCTGTCATGTAGCCATTTTAATGTACCTAACTACGGATATCAGCATGAATTAATATTCATAACATTTGAAAGCTAGTTAATTTACCTGGGTTTAACTTGTGAAGTGTATTTACGAGCTAGCATAGAGATTAAATTTCTTAGACTGAAATGTCGCTTCGATGGATCGAGATGGGTAGGTAGGTGATTTCATTTCTTCGAATTTGTCTGATGAAGGAAATCGTGTAAGGCACGCCATTACCACTACAAAATTTTACCAGCGAGGTATTTTTGGCTCGTTGCACCGTAATTTCACAATAGGTAGGTATTGGTGATGCCAATATTACGAAATAGGTAAGTGAAAAAAATTATAGCTGATGACCATTTTCGTCTAATATTTTGTTTTCATTCTTCCAATTTGGTTGGTCGGTATATTTGTTCAGTTTTGTGATATATTGACAACATTTTCGTTTCTTGGAAACAATATAAATCAAACCCGACTTGAGGAGGTAAATATTATAATTCATAGTAAATATCTATACCGGTTGGGATTATCGAACTAAGTAATGTTTACTGAGTAAAGCCAGTTGGGGTTTAATTTGAATGAATAACAATGTTAATTCCGAAGTCTAAAAGGGAATGGCCACGAGTCATCCAATTTATTATTTATTTAAGTCTCCTATTATTCAATAAGAGTAGTTTTAATTAAAATTTTCCAATATTTTAAGTCAGATCACTCGAAAATAAATAGATTTATTCATTACTGCCGGCAATGAATGATACACCTCAAGTATGTACACCGAGCAAGTATTAAGCTCCATTTTAACGATCCACGGGTAAAATTTAAAAGTTTACTCAACTACCCTCATCCTGTAGAGGTAAATGAACTTAGTATTTGCAGTTAACTTGCATCTCGGCGATTCCCAAGTTTACCCTGAAGTGAATATTCTTTGCTAAAATACTTTTAATTTAACACAAACTTCTTGCTGACGACCTCTCATTATGGTATCGTAATTGGTGTTAAAAAAAACTAGTAAAAGCTCTGCGGGGTGTTTGGTAACGAACAACGGATATTTTATAAATTTTTAGTACAAGTTTAGTCTGAGTTTAAGTTATAATAAATCCATAAATCTTTGAATTCGCTGATCGCTTACTTTACGCTTACCTATTGATTCGTAGTATACTGGTTCTTTTTTTTTATAAACAAAATATTGAGTTGATATTAGTTTCATCGAGTAATGGGTAAACAGAGCGGTGGAGTGCTCGTTTGGCATCAGCAGCCGTGGCAGATGAAGACCTCGAAACATGTCGACCTAAACTTGATTCAAGACTTGAATCCGTACATTACACTATGAGTCTTACGGCAATTTCATGTTACAGAAGCATTAATGACAAATCCCGTAACATTAACTCAAATTAATTGTGATTCGTATCGATTCGCAATCTTTTCTTCTTCAGGACCACCTTCTACCGTCATATTTTAGATGTCCAATAGATAAGTCTATGATCCAACTCGGGACTATAATGTTCAATCACATCATATGCCATGCGTAATGACAAGCGTGAAAGTTAAAAGAAAAGTTGTTTAAACAAACTATGGAATCGGTTACCGGTCGACATTCGACGCTCGCAAACTGTGGCCAATTTGAGGAACCGTTTGAGGAAGTACTGGCTTGACAATTTGTCGTAAATTTTGGTAGGTGTATGTTCTGTCTGTTTATTGTATGTATTTATTATATATATTAGTTTATAGTAGTGATAATTATTTGTGTGTATTAGAATGTAATGTTTATGTATTTGGATTTATTTGCTTATTCTCACTTGTTTAGCTTAAGTAGTTTTAGGTTATACTTATATATTCTCAATAACTTTCCTTTTTGTATGTCTACTCGTTTCCTCTTATCCTGTCAATCGCCCGAAGGTTAACTGGCAGAGATCCCCTCGGGGATAAGTTCGCCTTTGTACATTTAAGTTGTTGTCCTGTTCCTTGTTTTTTGTAATTGTTTTATGTACAATAAAGAGTCATACAATACAATACAATATAGTATTTTTAACCTCAAAGGAAATGCTACAAACGTCAAAAGTAGGTACATCGTGTAAATCGAGTGATTTGACATTTTACTATTCACAGACCCATTTCAGTTGAAAGCTTTTTCTCGCTGAATAAAGTTAAGTACTTGGAGTACACTCATTTGACTGCGAACTGAATAATATTCAGAATATCTGCGCACAGTCGATCGCTTTCAAAGAATAAAAGGCAAGTGTAACCACGATTACCACAGATAACGAAGGTTAGTTAGTTGAGGCAAAATTTCTTTTCCATATTTGACTCTGGATAAAACTCAGACGCTGTGAGTTCTTCGTGTACTTACTAATTCGTTTACTTTGTAATATTAAACTGACTGCAAGTTGTAAGTGGAAGAGTACGGTGAACGTTTACATAAATTGGATGGTTTCATTACTTTCTGAACTAAAAAAAACTAGGAGGGATCGGGAGTATCATCTCTGCCGTTGCTACCGTTGGTATTTTAGGTAAATTGTTTGCGTTTTGACATTAGTGATGTCAGATTTGTGTGAGCAGCTAAAATACAATACTACCTACTTTCTTAGTCGCCTCTCACGTTATCCAGGAAAGAGGTGTTATTCTAAACTCGGGAAAATACATGCAGTATACTAGTTTACTAGTGTGTATCTAAGTAGTAATTCAGTATGTTTTCATTTCAACCCACGCACTTAAGCCTATATTTATGTCCATTTATAAACGTTCACACTTTTCCACCAGTATTTTGTTTTCGTCTCCCAAACTTGCTGTTTCACGTTTCTTTTCAACTCCAGCCCTATTTTAGTAATTTCTACAAGTCATCGCGCGTAGCAGAAATATTTTCAAATACTGAATTACGTCGGAGAAAATCCGTTTGGCTGTATTAGACTAATGACACGCTAATGTATTCCTGTTAAGTTACATTTTATCAAAGGCTGTCAAGATATTTTAAGTTAGGTTATGTTGTCACAGATTATCCACTCATAAATGCCTCTGATGTGGGCTTGGACGGCAGCCAGGGCTTGTAGCGCTGCATACTTGTGGTCCACTCATGTTGGTACTAGTTTGAAAACCAGTCACGCAAATCGCACGATTCGCAAAAGCCTAAGTTTACTCCGTTAAAGCCATGTTATAAGGCATTATAACTCTCGTTAGTCTCAATAATTAGTGAAACGACTAAACTAGGTACACTTGCTAACATCTTTACGTATTTACTCATTAGCGAAACAGCTAAGCGGTAAATAATGTGGCTTATGGTATAGTCAACGTTTAACAGATCTATTTTAAGCCGAATTTGAAATGAAGGCATTCAAAAGCAGCTGCCACACGCCGCCGGCGACGTAGGTTGTCAGGCCTACGTACCCTATGCCTTTGAAGTGTTAAAGTATTCACGGACTTTTTTAAAAGACAGGGCAGGCGTGATATTTGACTTGTGAAATAGACGTCACGGAGCCTATTTCGCACGGCTTAGACAAATACTTTCTTTTATATCTACTGTAATGTTTGTAGAGTGGCAAGTTGCCATCGTTTTTTTAAAGTTGAAAGTTTTCTTCACAAAACAAATGAATCCATTACGATGTCTGCGAAGCCCGTATTTTCTTCATATTTTTGTAAAAATGTCAAGAAAAATTGTTGTATCTTGCGATTCCGTTTTAAGAAAATGTATAAATCGATGTAAGTGTCCCCAGATGCAATGCGGCAGTTTCGCGAATCAATTCAGATCCCGCGATATATGCGAGTTTTATCGGAAAAACATTTAGCGTAGCGGAAAATACGCTTGGGTGAGTAATAAAGTACAAGGTATAAGTGTAACGAGGGCCACTCTAGTACAGCATAAGCCCGCCTCTACATGTTCTTTAGAGCCTACCAAATTTAATAGAACTTACAACTATTTTAAGTTTCAACGCTAAGTCGGAAACTTAACGTACAAAATCCGTTCTATTTCCTCTCTTAAGGTTGGTTGGCTTACAACCTAAACTCTTTCTGGTTTCTCGTACTATAGTTTTTTTTGGACAGACGACCTTATAAAGGCCGTCGGAAAACGCTGGATGCAGATCGATTCCAACCGGTACATGTGAAAGTCCAAAGAGAAGACCTATGTTCAGGTGGTGGACGTCTATGGCTGTAACGACGACGATGATGATGATTACAGTTTTTTACGATCAGTGCTTGTGGGCTCTTGTAAACTAAGTACCGCCGAGATTATTTGCTTCCTCGTATCCATGAAATAATATAATTTTAAACAAAAAAAACCGACTTCAAATTAGCAATATTTTGAAAGTATTCTGTTTACTGAATATAAATTCTTGACTTCATCAACAAATTACCAAAAACGCCGTACACCTCCATCTCCATACAAAATTTGAAGAGTTCCCTCGATTTCTCCAAGATTCCATCATCAGATCCTAGTTTCGTGCCAATGGGACCAATTTCGAGTTATACTATACCCTTTCGATTAAAAAAACATAATTGAAAATCGGTTCACGGGTCTCCGAGATATCGAGTAACATAAACAAAAAAAAAATTAGGTCGAATTAATTGAGAACCTCCTCCTTTTTTTTAAGTCGGTTAATAACTACTTCTGTCTAAAGCAGGTGCTAAAGTATGAAAGGCGTAGTTTTTAACTCCTGACACTACGGCATCATAAAACTTCGAGCAGCTTCAATAGTCATGAATAATTTCGCACTAAATAATGAGGACGTGAATCTCATTACTTATTTATGGACCCCGGGATCCATTGCGGTGGACCCTAGGTTCGTATGTGTGCGTTAATCCGAAATTGTCCAAGGAATGTATGAAATATACAAATCAAATGTTATTGGGGAAACAAATGAGCTTGCGATTAGTTGACGTGCCTTGCAAGTTCGAAACGTTGATAATACAGCCAGGAATGTTTTGGTAAAATGCATACATTTATGCCTGTGAGAAGCTCTTTGCTAATAAATAAGGATGACAGTTATCTGGGTTAATAAATGTTTCTCCACGTACATAGTCCATTAGGTAAATTATGGAAGAATAAAGCACAAATATTTCTCGAGTTACTAAATACTTACACATACATACATATTCTCACGCCTGTATTCCCAAAAGGGGTAGGCAGAGCACATGAATTCAAAAATCCAGTGCCACGTTTAGCAATTTCAGCAGGGTAACCAGATGGTTAAACGTGATATTGCAGTGACAGGTTGCTAGCCCATCGCCCACAATACACTAACCCCTTTCCCAGAGTCGACTCTTACGACACCCACGGGAAGAAAGGGGGAGGTGCTATTCTAACCCGGCACCACACGTAAATACTTAAATATCCAATTTCCGGAGAGGAGGCTTGTGACGTCACTCTTCGGCAAAAAATGTGCTCAATATTGACGTCAGTAATATGTAACTTTATGTATGTGAAAGATAATTAAAGAAACGAATACAATGTTTTATAATGTAACTTACAAACTAATCAGTTTTTTACTCATTATGCCATTAATACACGAAAACATACTATTGTATGATGGAAGAAATAACAAGTTTGATGTTGATATAGTGAGAAATCTTATTGAAGTGATTGACATTGTGTTCTATGTACACAAACAAACTTTAAATTTAAATATTCAAAAATTGACATTGTAATGTACTAAAAAGTATAATTACAACACCCTCCTCACAATGGAAATAAACTAAACACACACTAATACTTAAAATAATTACGTAGAACAATAAACATGATACAAAAACAACGTAAAAATTAAGTACTAGTTAAGCCCATGCCTAAAACACATCTTAAGTGAGCTATGCGCCTTAAGGGCTTTGTTAAAACATCAGCAGCCATTTGGTCTGACTGTTGATACCTAACTTCTATGATACCGTTACTAATTTTTTCCCTAATAAAGTGAAATTTGGTATCTATGTGTTTTGTACGGTTATGGTGGATCGCATTGAGCGCGATTTTCTGTGCACTCTGGCTATCGTTAAAGAGAACTACCTTATCAGCGTTACCAGTAACATCAGACACTAACCTGCGAAGAAAAATAGCTTCCTTAGCAGCACTAGCTAAGGCCATGTACTCTGCCTCGGTTGAGGATAACGCTACCGTGGGTTGCTTCTTGCATTCCCAACTAATGGGTCCGCCTGCAAGCGTGAAGTAAAACCCAGTGTACGATCGCCTGTCAAACGTGCAATTAGCCCAATCTGCGTCTGTATAACCACACAAATAGGCACCCGTCTTCCTGTAAGAAATACAGTAATCTATAGTACCGTTTAGATACTGTAAAATCCTTTTAGCTGCCAACCAATGTTTTTTCTCAAAACAATTGTTAAACTGGCTCAAATAGCTTGTGGCGTAAGCTATATCCGGTCTAGTATTTACCGCCAGGAACATTAGGCAACCAATTAAACTTTGGTAAGGATAAGATTTATCACAATCTTTACCTTTCTCGTGTTTATTATTTTCCAACGGAGTTGATATATGCTTACAGTCTTGCATGTTGAATCGTGTTAGCACTGTCTGTATATATGTCTTCTGATTAACGCATATTCTCCCGTTTTTGTACGTTACGTTCAAACCTAAAAAGTAATCTAATTTTCCCAAATCTTTTATTGAGAAAAAATTTTGCAATTCGGTTTTGACAGTGACATAAGACGTTTCATTTTTATAAAACAAACAGATGTCATCGACATATACTGCGAGAATGACAGTTTCGTCACCAAACTTTTTTAAATAAACACACGACTCTGAAGAGGTTCGTGTAAAACCTATAGAGGTTAAGGTTGAGTTTAATTTATTGTTCCAAGCTCGAGCTGCCTGTTTTAAGCCATAGAGCGATTTTTTCAATAAGCAAACTTTTTGCTCATCGCCTTGCTTGATGAATCCTTGAGGTTGTTGCATATATACTTCTTCCTCTAGGTCACCGTTCAGGAACGCTGTGTCGACATCTAAATGTTTCATTTTTAAATCCATTTCTGCCGCTAAAGCAAAAAGCGTTCGCAAAGACGAATTTCGCACAACTGGTGAAAAAGTTTCATAGTAATCCACACCAGCAACTTGGCTAAAACCTTTTGCAACAAGCCTCGCCTTGTACTTCAGCACTCTACCTTGAGCATCTTTCTTGATTTTATACACCCATTTACATGGTATAACCTTCTTGTTAGGTTTATCAACCAATGTCCACGTCTTATTCTTGAGTAAAGAATTGAACTCATCTTGCATAGCAGACTGCCAGCTTGCACTATCTTCAGACTTGATAGCTTCAACAAAGCTTTGGGGCTCATCAGGTTCACCTATAATCGCAGCATAGCAATCAAAATTGTTTTGATTCTTCTTTGCTAGTCTGTTACGAAGAGGATACCGTTCCTCAGGCTCTACCGTCGCCTGTTCGGTTAAATCTTCTTCATCAGAAGCATCTTCAGCGCTTTCAAAACCAGAAGTATTGTGAACTTGACAGTGAGGCTCCAAGTCAATGGCTTCTTCTTCAGTTTCTACCGAGATAGTTTGACTGCTCTCTTGAGAAGTTGAAGCAACTGACGGCAATGTGTTGTGCTCGTTTCTGTGAATCGATTCTAAAATTGATTCAGTCTGGTTAGTTAAAGGAACTGATTGTGATTGAGTATTTCTTGCTTTTAAATCAGAGAAACAATCCTCAAAGAACACCACATCCCGTCCTTTGACTAACCGTCTTGGACAACTTGGTTCACGAAATAAATAATTTTGTCGGTCATCGGAGTATCCGACAAAAATGTACTGCGCGGCTTTTGGATCCAACTTCCTCCTCAACTGATCAGGAATCTTCACCATCGCGCGACAACCAAACACCTTCAAATGGGTTAGGTTCGGCTTCCTGTTATGCCACAGTTCGTATGGCGTCTTCCCGTCGAGAGCTCGATGTGGACACCTGTTCTTTAGGAACACAGCGGTTTCCACAGCATCTTGCCAATTGAAAGAGAACCTTTTGAAAGAGAACTGTCTGAAAGCATACATCGTCCCTTTTCAACAATTGAACGAAAAGTTCTCTCAGAAATCCCGTTCTGCTCCGCGTTATAAGGTACTGTGGTTTGATGCTTAATACCTTCTTTGCCTAAGTATTCAGAGAACTCCTTGTTCACGTACTCCGTCCCGTTATCGGATCGCAAAGCTTTTATTTTCAAACCTGTTTCCCTCTCGACCATAGACTTAAACATACAAAACCTACTAAAAACCTCATTTTTCGAAGAAATAAAATATATAAAAATCATGCGACTAAAATCATCTATAAAACTTAAAGCGTATTTATTTCCTTGAAAGGAATTTTCAGACATTGGACCACAAACATCCGAATGTATAAAAGTTCCAATTTTGAGTTTGTCTTTTTATGTGCTACTGATTTGAAAGGTTTTTTAGCCTGCTTACCTTCAATGCACGCGACGCAAGGGTCTTTATCAACTTTAGAGTACTCCACGCCTAGATTATCCTTTCTGAGTTTGTCTAATCTTATACGGCATAAGTGACCAAGTCGTTTGTGCCACAAACGAAAACTTGTTACATCACTTTGTACTTCGAACGCTGATAAGGGTTTTGGGGGACTCACTGTACAATCCAGAGAATACAATCCACCACAACAGGACCCGTGTAAAACTGCATCACCTGTACACATAAAATTTTCAGCATTATAAAAAGTACAACCTTTCGTATCAAAAACTACACTAAAACCGTTTTCAGTAGCTTTCTTGACAGAAATCAAATTAGTATTTAAATTAGGAACAAAGACAACATTAGAAATGTTCGTAACTTTACAGTCACTTTCAGTTTTAAAATTATTTACAATAGGAACATTACCTATTCCCGCACTTGACAAAGTGTCTCCATTTGCGATCTTTACTTGGCCAGTAGTATATTTTTTATAATTAGTAAGCCAATCAGATCTTCCAGTCATATGAGCACTAGCTCCAGAATCTACGTACCATTTATCAGGTAAGATTTCTTCAGTACTCGTATTCAGAGCTCCAAACAAACTTGAGAGTTTGTTTTTGTCCTTGATTGAGCCTTCGTCTTTGGACTTTCTGTTGAGTGGACAGTCCGGTTTGATGTGCCCAGGCTTCTTGCAGTTGTAGCAAACTACTCCTCGTTTTTTGCTATTCCTTTTAATCTGCACGCGCAAAGCTGAATCTGAATTACATCCTTCATTCGATCTCGAAAATTCTGTCAAAAGCTTTGCTTTTACAAGTTCACTTGTAATAGGACTCGTAGAATTTTCTAAAGGCATTATGAGTGGATCAAAACGCGCTGTCAGACCGCCTAAAAGAATGACTGCGACTGAGGCATCTTCTATAATTTTGCCTATGTCGGCCAAATCTTGAACAGTAGATAATACTGCGTTTATGTATAGTTCAACACTTTGAAAATCGCTCAGACAGTACCTGTACAGCTTTCTTTCCAGGGCAAGACGACGACCCATGGACTTGTCTTCGTATGCCGACGCTAACGCGTCCCAAGCCTCTTTCGCAGATTTGCAGTTCCGTACTTGCGTGATCGCCGGACCGTCTAATGTAAGGCAAATCTTGGCTAATGTCATTTCGTCATCTCTCTCTTTGGATTTATCTGGAAGTGTTTCTTCCGCTGTACCACTTACGGTGTACCATAACCCTTCATGAACTAGATACATTCTCATCTTGAACTTCCATATCGGATAATCTTCTCTGCCTTTTAATTCTATCCCACCAAGGGAATGAAGATTCGACATGTCCGAAATTCACAAAAGTTTCACGTTTAAATGGTGAAATTTATTTTTGACTTCACTCACTATAATACAAAAGTAAATACACAACTTATTATTTACTTTATTTGCTGATAACGTATTGTATGATGGAAGAAATAACAAGTTTGATGTTGATATAGTGAGAAATCTTATTGAAGTGATTGACATTGTGTTCTATGTACACAAACAAACTTTAAATTTAAATATTCAAAAATTGACATTGTAATGTACTAAAAAGTATAATTACAACACATACATACATACATACATACATACATACAATCACGCCTGTATTCCCAAACGGGGTAGGCAGAGCACACAAAACACTACACAGACAGAACTATGACCATTTCACGTTTAGTGGCCACTTCTAGCATAATATTTTTAAGGGTTTGAGGTGGCAGGTACAATAGTGACAGGTTGCTAGCCTGTCGCCTAAAGTATACCTTAACCTAAGTCCTTAGTCGCCTCTTAAGACATCCACTGTAAATAATCACATTGCATTGCATAAAAAACCACTTCGCTTTTTTCCTTGACTATTTTACACAGAGATATCCGCTTGCCTATGTATTCCACAAAACCTTCTGATGATATCCACTGTCGTTTATCAAGTCTTACTTTGTCTGTTCTTTCTTACAGATACCTAAACAATCCTGAGTCGGGCCACTGGGGGTTTGGGGAAAAACAAATGCATACAAAATAAGGTAAAAATGAGATACGACATTTGGTAGATCCTTTACTCGAGGATCTTGATTATTCTGAACTTCATCGACTGTTTTCTTTCATTCGCAATATTTCCATTTACTTTATACCCCGTGTTTTTCAAATTGTAAAGTATCAACCACACAGACTTTTAAGCCGAGACAGTACGAGCGAAATTCTGCGCTATAAGTATCTACTACTTAATACACCAGAGTTGCAGAGAGCAGAAAAGTAAAAAGTGAAAGGGTGGGACAATTCTGTGTGATAATATCACAACAAAAAAGGAAGCTTTGCTGCTCGTGGAAAGCTAAGAGTGTTTTAACGCCAGAGAAGAGCGCATCTTCCACCAATTAACGTAAAGATTTCATTCCGCTTTATCAGTGGAATTTAGGACGTAGTGATTGGTTAAATTACGATATGCACCGTCTGGTCGTTTGTTAGTAAGCACGTGCTGTAGATAAATTAGTGTCATTGATCATTGATGTATTTGCGAATACTTTTACTGACTTCTCCTTTCGTCGTGTTTTTCTTAGATGTCATAAGAGGCTAAGGAAAAAGATTAAGTTGTGCTTTTGGCCACAGGCTAGCAACCTGTCAATTTTATACTTTTTTAATCAATATTTCAACCCAAAATTAAGCTAAAAACGGCTACAAAACGCGAAATAGTCATGGTTTCGACGGCGTAAGCATGTATGCATGCTTTTACAGGCTAATCAATGAAACCTACATAGGTTCCCTACAGGAGTAACCATGTCTTATACTTATAACCTAACTGACACTAAATAGATTATCGATAGAGGAGCTCCGTTCTATTTCCAATATGGCTGCCATTTGTAGCAATATTTCTATAATTGCTTCTGTTTACGGCGGCGGTCGTTATCAACAGCTGCCTCTTTCTTTTATGGCCTTTTGCTTCGGGAACACCAACTAAATTTAATTTATGTATTTTCGGTCCCGATGTTTCGGTGTAAAATCATGACGGGACGCATGAAAATGGATAAAGTTTATCCGATTGTATTGGTATTGTGATTTATTTGGTTAGGCGTCGCACTGAACAAATATAACCGAATCGCAAACAGGGACAGCAATGCATGTTCATACATACAGTCACGCTCATATTCCCAAATAGGGGAACACACGAAACATTATAGACAAATCGGATTAGCTGACAATTCTTGCATACTTTTAGGTTTAAAACCTCTAAATATTAGTCTCCTCTTACAACATCCGCAGCAGAAATAAAGAGGTGCTATACTATTCCAACACCGCACTGGAAATCTTATTTACATAATTTTTAATGTTAAGCTGAAAATACAGTTGAAATATTTTTATTTCTACATTTGCATCGAAAGGCTTGCTATTCATTAGTTGAATTTCCATTTGTTAGCCAATTTTTTCATTTTAACGTTTGCATTAGCATCGAAAGCTCACAATTTCCCATCACCAAAACACCGACAACTAAGCTTGAATGAACTCATTCGTGTATTTTCCTATACACATCGCAAGACAATAGTACATAGTTGCAAGATTACGACACCATACTGTTTTGTAGTATTACAAGCTGTTTATTGTGTACCACCTGAGCACACACTGCTGGCACCTACTTACCCAACTGTAGGATTAAGTTTATTGTAAGTGACGTAAGATTCCGTTTCAGTTTTGGTGTTCCTTAATCTTGCGTTTGATACCATTTTTTAAATGATTGTGGTGATGTTACAATCATTTTCCTACTCACACTCACTTATATCTTATATTATTCGCGTCAATTATATTTAGAAAAATTGTTTCGGAGTATTTAAAAGTACTTAACTATAAGCCAGTTTTAACTCTTGAAATTGGTCGAAAACTACTTACGTACTTACTGAAATTTATAAACGTTAGAGTAGCTCCGTAGCCTTATTATGGAAAGATGCGCAAGTCATATCTCCCAAGAGATAGATTAAAGACCTGTCATTATCTTACATCTCTAGTTAGACAGTGACAGGTATATGGCCGTGCTAGGCCGGTTAATCTCTCTCTTACTTTATATTAGCGTTTTCCCTCCTACTTCATGTCGATGAAACTTAAACACAGCAAATTTTTTCAAAGTAAATTTATACAACCATTGTGGCTCTTTAAACATAAAAATACTGTGAGACCCAGTCGTTATGAAAAATACGGATAGCTCACGTCTTAAATCGTGTTTAGCTCGCCATGTTTAGGGCTAGTCCTTAGCCCGTCACCTACAAGCACGAGCTTTCGCGTGAATAGAGCGATGAATGCAAGATGACATGCTTCAACAAGCCCGAACCATGTAGAGCTAAACTTGATTTAAAATTAGAGTTATTCGTCTGTTTCATTATTGTTGTTCTTGTTGCCTTAAGTGATTTATTATTCGATACTTTAAAAGGCAGATTGTTCAACCGCTGAGCGAAAATACACGATAGTTCCTTTCCAAATACTATGGACCCCGTAGTAGGTACATTTAGTTCGAATAATACTAATGCCAAATCAATACGTAATCTTCGCGTCCTGTATTTGACTTGAATGTCAGATGCCAAAGGACCAACTTTAACGGAAATTGCCAAGAGAACTTTCTAAGTACTGTATACTGCGTAAGTATGCATAAATATCTATGGATATGTCAATCTTCTCTCGTATCTACATACTGTCAAAGAAACGGCTTCTAGCCTTACCGTTTAACTTTTTCAGAGCACGTTTTGTACTTACTGCTAGCACACCAACACACGCGCGGGATTGACTACTTGTCATTTTCTGTCATCTCTAGTTAGATAGTGACAGGTATAGTCTATCTCGCAAGCATCTCTACTCGCGCCTTGCTGTGCTAAGCCGGCTGTAAAGGTTATAAAAAAGGTTTTCTCACGTAACATTCACTATAAAAAGATAGGGTAGTATCGGAATTGTACAAAAGTCAAGGATCTATTAATATATTATTACTAGCTTTTGCCCGCGGCTCCGCTCGCGTTAAATTCGGGGTATCACTGAAGAGATAGCACACATACCAATTATATAGCTTTCTACATTGAAAACTTCCACTCCTCACTTTAGGGAAATGGGGGGTTTTGAAGAGACAAAATGTAGCCTATGTCACTCTCCATGCCCTAAACTATCTCTAGCTAAAAAATCACGTCAATCCATCGCTCCGTTAAGCCGTGAAAGACGGACAAACAAACAAACAAACAAACACACTTTCACATTATTTTATATATTAGTACGGATTTATACTCGTACCTATGGTATATCGATAAATACATTTTTCACTCAAACCAAGTAAGCTATCTACATACACACATCACGCCTGTATCCTAAACGGGGTACGCAGAGCACACAAAACAATAGGTACATAGAGAAATCCATGACTATGCGAAGTTTTATAGTCACTTTACCACATTTTTTTTAGGTTTTAAGTTAAGAGTTACAATAGTGACAGTTCAATCTATTTTCCTTGTCGCCTCTCACGACATCCCGAAATGAAATAATGAGGTGTTATTCTGAATCGTCCGCCCGTGTGGTGTCGAGTCTAGAATAGCACCTCTCCATTTCTTCCGTGGATGTCGTAGGAGGCGACTAAGGAAATGGGTTTAGGTAATCCTTAGGCGACAGGCTAGCAACCTGTCACTAATATACTACCTCTTATATCTGTTTTCAAACCCAAAATAATGCTAGAAGTGGCTGCGAAGCGTGAAATAGTCATGATCATGGATATGTATATTTCACGTTTCGTGTGCTCTGCGTACCCCATTTGGGAACATAGGCGTGATTTTATGTATATATGTATGTATTCTGAATCGGACACCATTCAGGCTACAATTGTCTATCCGATTACTTTAACTATCGGTTTTGTACTATCCATATAAGAAATTAAAGCGATAAAATTCGCGAGGATTCTCACTGAAAACGTTTACCTCAAGACTCTTTATTAGATAAATATAGTGGAAGTGTATTTATTTGCATAAAATGTGGTTCGTTGTTTTGTTTATAGAGAGGGAACTCCTAATGTGTTTGTTATACAGGCACGAGAAGCTAAACCTATCAATGCTTCCGCGTGATCAGTAAATACGTTTACACGGCCTCTTTGCCTCAATGTTTGCACAATAATTAAGCAGGGAAATTGAATGTTTGCTTAGCTATACCTATACATATTCATTTGATGTATTACTTATTTAGATATAGCGAATACAATGGCGGTCGAAGTCTCAAATATTACGTATTATGTAGTATCAAATGTGGAAACGAAAATCCTATACCTTATCGGTTTAGGTAGTTAAAACAATGTAAACAATCTTGACGTGTCTTTTTATTTAAACGTACACTTTATAAATCGAAAACTTTACATTTTACAATTTAGGTATGAAAAAATCATTTACTTTCATAATTGAATTGTATAGTGTAACAATTTTCATTTTTAGACTGTGTATTTCAACAAAAAGACATGTCAAGATTGTTTATATTGTTTTAACTACCTAAACCGATAAGGTATAGTTGAGAGAGTACGATAAAACATATGCGATGAACCATGACGTGATACGTTTAGGTATCGTCTGGATTGCTCCCATCATCTTAGGGTCTCCCCACATTAGTTGACGCCTTTTCGGCAAAATGCGGGTAGAAAAAGCTATATGTCAACGCAATAAGGGCGAACAAGACGTCAATCGGCTCGGCTCGTTCGACCGATAATGGCCGAGCCAATTCACGTCTTGTTCGCCCTTATTGCGTTGACATAAAGCTTTTTCTACCCGCATTTTGCCGAAAAGGCGTCGACTGGTTTGGTGAGACCCTTACTCGCTAATCCAACCATAAACCAGCAGTGTTCACACAGTTGTTTCAGCGCGAAGTGTAATACAGCAGCCAGTGAAAATAAAAATACATACATTTTGCCTTAATATCGAGACTAACTCGACACGTTTCAGGTGTTTCTTTTTTGATATACTTATGTTTCCGCATGTACAAACAGAAGCATAGGTACAGTCAGGACAAAAAGCTTACAAAGATACAAAGAAGGACTTTGGTTTTTCGATATCAGGATTACCTACTTGCCTCACCTTATCCATCCCATTTACCTTAGATAAGGCCGCTACACCTTACCTCAAATGGAACATCTCCCTGAAGCCCTATTTTTGCGCTATGTGAGGATATAAATACACTTATGAGTAAAAATCACGGGTCATTTTTCATACAATCTCCCCTAAAAATGGTCCATTGTGTTCTAGCCTATATGTAAGGGTAAGTAAATTTGAGTAAGTAAGTAAAAGTAAAGGAAGAAAGAAGAATATTGAGACTCGTATTCAGGTCTCGAAATACCACTACAAAAAAACGATAATTATAAACCTTAAAACTGTGGAGACACAATTGAATTGAAATGAGGCATTCACTCAGCATGGCCATAGAATAGGCAATACAGAGTACAGAAGGTACACTCTTGTGTATGTTTAGCTGTATAAATATTGCTGTCCTAATGTCACTAGCTTACCGTAGACCCTTCATGAGGTTTTGCCGGTGGAGCGTCCCTAAATTGCTGAGTTATCTTCATCGGCATGACTAAATAAACAGTTGATAGATTGTATACTGGACTTATGTCACGCGCACATTTCACGAATTCAGTAACTTTTGAACTGGAAGTATCGTACAAAGTTACTAGATTTTGTTAAAATGTTCGTGAACACTTTTATTTCGTTTGATGTAAATTTTTGATGAATTAAAAACAGTGCCGTAACTATTGATTCAAAGTCACCGTCATGCTTTAAGATTGGACGTCAAACGCATTCACTTGTTTCGAGTGCATTAAATTCATTTTTGTTTGCAAAAAAAGACGAGCGGTATGGTAGTTATGTAAAATATTGTTTTCTATGTCCTTGGCACGTACAGCAAACAATTTTCCAAGAACGGTAATGTCTACGATTAATGAGGGAATGACTAATCTATCAGTATCAATTTAAATCAGGATTATCGTCAACCTAAGTGAGAATTAATGAATGCCTCCAGTCAAGGTCATTGATAAATCAACTATGTATAACCTCAAGAAAATTTGTCAAAATAATTGCATCTTTATCCATACTTAGCATATTTTCCTTCTCATTTTAAAATTTGACGTATTTGTAAATCCATTGGCCGCGAAGCATGTCAGTGTTTCACTCGCCAATAAACTAAGAGTAAGCTTATTATTAGACATCGGATTATATGCACTATCAAAATGCCAAAATATGCATGCAAATATGCACTAAAAAAGGCCGAAATATGCACTAACATATGCACAATCAGGGCGAAATATTCACTAATATACGCACATTAAACAGAAACCTCTTCAGGCAAAGTTTGTCCGGTGCCGTTGATAAATGCGTAAATTTTCTTGATGGCTTCCAAACCAGAGATTTTATACAAAACTGGATCTAATTTACCACGAAACTTTTGCGATAGCGAACTTGGAAGGGCGTTACTCTACGTAAAACAACATGCCAAACACGAAAATATGCACTATCAATGAAAAATTATCAAAACATGCACTATCAATGAAAAAGTGCCAAAATATGCATTTGCATATGCAAACATGCAAATGCATATAATCCGATGTCTACTTATTATTATTGCAAAACAATAGCATAGATTAAAAATTGCATTTGTCTGGTATATTAATTAGGGACTCCGAGATTGGACTGCCGTTTGCAGATTGCTTTTTTTACTTGTAAACTTTACAAGTGGATTAGAGTTGGGAACGAGTTGGCAGTGCAGTATAAACAATATCTGCATTTTAAATTTAATTTTCAAGTTGCTGCGGTTTTTTACGTTGTGCGTTTTAAAGCAGATCTATACTTTATTTAATTATTACTATATCTTACTCACATGTGATCTGTACGTAGCTAAATCTATGTAACAAATGTGTGTTTCTTTAGCTCTTCCACCTTCACAACGAAAAAACGCTTACATTATACAAACTCGATTAACAACTACATACACTACACTGACATGTTTCGAAAACAAGAAAATTCCATCTCAAAGTGACACTAATGTTCGCAATATCACCCGATGTTACTTACAAATTATTATCATACTTCATTGACAAAACCTATGTAAGGTAACTCATGTTTCAATAAATTAGCAAGTACGTTGTTTCCCTATCAATGTTTTTTTTTTTACTTAATATACCCATCTAAAAATCAAGACGTGTTTTTAAAACGTCTGTTGTTCGAGTTGTTACTCGTTATCTTACTTTGTTAATTTTAGTCTGGGAATGTAATTAACATTACTAGCCAAATTAACAACCGAAACCTTGTCTCCTACCTACCGCTACCTCAATTTGTGCTACATAACCCAACCCCCGCCTGGCAGCTTAGCTTGTGCACTGTGTTATTTGAACCATAAATTCGACCTGGATATATTCGGTCTGGAAAACGTGACTTCGTTAGCCGTAACAAACGACGGTCGCACGGTGGCAGTTTACTTCAAGCAGCTTCCATTGCGCGTCCGTGTGGCTACGCGTCAATAACGACCTAACAAATGCAGCAGTGTATACTTGTATAGAACTCGCTTAGTTCTGCTCGCATGTTGTAAACACTACCGTAGTGACTATGTGGTGCAGCGGCAAACTAATTTCGAACCAACTTTCTGCATGCAATCAGTGGACCGGTATTATGTCAACTAACGAGTACTCGTCAAGCATAGTGCTTTCAGTTGATACACTTCAGTAGAGACTGGCTGTGACTCTTCAGTATGCTGTAATTACATCGCAACGTTTGACAAGACCAATCAATCAAACTTTTTTTGTGAATTTGATTTATTAGATAGGTACCGCTCATAGAGATGCCGTGCGGTGTCGGGATAGAGTAACACTTCTCCATTTTTTCCGTGGATGTCGTAAAAGGCGACTAAGGAAGTAGGTTCAGGTGTGTTTTAGGTGACAGACTAGCAACCTGTCACTATTCTACCTCTTCCAACTTTGCAAACCTAAACTATGTTAGAAGTGGCTGCGAAGCGTGATATGGTCATAAACATGGTTTTGTCTATGTCATGTTGCGCGTGCTCTGCCTACCCCTTTTGGGAGTACAAGCGTGATTGTATGTATGTATGTATGCTAATAGCGATTTGCGTGTACACGTGTGGTTTTCAAATAACATTTCTTCTTTTCTTACTAGATCTCATGAGGCGATTAAGTAAAATGATTTAGGTATGCTTCAGATGATAGGCTAGCAACCTGTCACTCAAGTGGCTGGGAATCGTTTTGTGCGCTGTCTGGGAATCTGGGAATACAGACGAGTTGTTTATGTATGCATCGTAAATTCAGCCATTAGCCAAAGGGGAATATCCCAGAAGTTCCATATTTTTAGTTCCATATGGAACAAACAGGATATTAATTTGGAGGAAACGTCCCGGAAGTACCACATGGAACTAATCTATTATAATTATTATTGTTTGTTTGTTTGTTTGTTTGAACGCGCTAATCTCAGGAACTACTGGATCCAATTGAAAAAATCTTTTTGTGTTGGATAGACCATTTATCAAGGAAAGCTTTAGGCTATATAACATCACGCTACGACCAATAGGAGCGAAGAAACACTGCAAGATGTGGGGAAAAACGGGGGAAATCGCCCAAAGTCGCTATTCCACGCGGACGGAGTCGCGGGCACCGCTAGTGGTGCATATTCATATCAAACGTATCTGCTAAATATCTATTTATATAAAGTAACATGTCCTGACTGACCACCTGTTTCTGTTGGAGTACATTTCTGAAACTCAACTGTTTAAAGTACCCTGGGAGACATGATCAAATATTATTCTTATCACTAAAATTTAAAACTTACACATTAAGTGTCCCATGTTACGGTTATTATTTGTGAGTTTCAAGCCGTTTATTGATAAAAGTAATATTTTATATTCAACTGATTTAAAACTAAAATAAAAACGACATAAAGTGCAAAGCCATATGTAGTTCCATATGGAACTATAGGGATTATATATTTGCCATTTACATTATGTACCGACTGTTCTATGGAACTAGAGTTATGGAACTTCTGGGATATCCCCAGCCAAAGTTCTCTCATACTGAGAGCAGGCCTGTGGACTCCAGTGGGAAGTATTTAAATTAGGTGTTGATGATGACGAAACAAAATGCAAGACTTTTTATGTTGAAATGTCAACGGTAGCTCTTTAATCTTACTGAAACATGTGTATCATTACAATCACGATACGTGAACATTTGATTTGTAGTTTTAACATTTAGCCTAATCTAATTAATTGAATGTAATTTGTGACGTCATCATAGCAATATTATGGAATATCAAAGGTAAATACTCGTATAGCACGCGAATTACACAGTTAAGGCCATCGTATTTCAAAGGGCATTGTTTATTAGATCCTTTATGCATAGCAGATCCTTGATACATCCGAAACGGGGCGCCTATAAACTATATCAAAGATCTCAAAAACCTTGTGAACTTGAACTTTGTTCGATAATGATGACGCCTACGCTTCCAAATGGAGTAAATAGATCACACGAAACGATAAACGATACATAGACAAAACCATAATGTTTTCTACTACGGTTCTAGGTCCACTAAATAGTTGTATTTCGTTCGCTGTGTTGTTACCATAGAGGACAGACCAACTAGAGAAACAATGATGGCCACCCAGTTCCGCAAACCGTTAATTTATTTCAACTTACAAACTGTCACAGAAACTGTAAAGAGCCAATAACCGTAGAGGAAAAAGCCACTGCGTTTACGCGCGTTATTGGGCCGGCCAATAAGAGCACGGCGAACACCGCCATGCTTTGGCTGAATCGTACTCTATAGGTTCTGTCCTCTAGGTATGGTTGTTATACACAAGTATTGCTAGTGTACTGGGGATCAATCGTTCGCCTATGATAAGTCGGTAATTTTGGAAAGTATAGAATGTAAACATTTTCTGTTATGCCCAGGTCACACTAACGGGAAATGGCATTAATTATCGCGATAATGAACGTCAATCGTATGGTGAAAACACGTTTTAACGCGATAATTAATGCCATTTCCCGTTAGTGTGGCTCCAGCATTACTACTACTGAGTGTTTTGTTTGCGGCATACATAAATATGTCGGAAACTCCGAACACGATTAGCTAAACACGTCGATGAGATAAGTAAACACGATAGATTTTCAATTTCACCAAAATGCTATCAGAGCGCTTATCGTCAGCGCCAAACTCATAACTGTCATGTGTAATCACATTGTCATGGACATGGAGTCGTATCTTATCGACATGTCACACAATAAAACATCTTTAAACGTTCGTGTTCAGAGACGAATTAAGATGTCAATTGTATCGATCCCAGATGGGTTTATATGATGGTTGATGGTTATCATGTTAGATAGTTGTTTTGACTTAATTGGACTTAGTAATCTGATTGTGTTGCATGCAAGACGACTTTAGCGCCTGGTAATTTTTCCTATAAATGTTGATTTCATGTATTGGTATGTTGTAGCGATGGGTAGAAGTTGAAGCAGATAATACTAGATGGAGACCACGTTTGAGCAAATTGATGAAGAGCTTGATGAAGCGACAACTTGAGTCGGAAGGTTGGAGGAAGTTGATGAAGACAGGACTCATGGCACGTGAGAGTTCTGCTTCTGCAGTGGACTGTTAATAACTATAACGACTCTTATCTAAGGGAACAGTGTCATTCCTCAGCATTTTAGTGGCGCTGACTGATTTTCCATTTAAATTTAAAAAGAAGTCGAAAGTGACTAACTTACCATTTTCAGATAGGTATAACCCGTTTATGAAGCAGGTTTTTGTGGCCGACTGCAGCTCGGTTTACGTTTTTTGGATTTCATTCAGTTGCGCAACTAAGCCGGTATTAATAGTGACGACATTCGTTATTTATGATGAGAGAAAATATAAATTTATAGCGACATGAATAAGATTATCTCGTTTCAAATAAATTACGCTGAAATGTCTTTAGCATTTATTTATACATAATACTTTATCCAATTTTTGATAACCTTTCATCGATAGAACTACAGATCTGTAATATTCTTAATATGAATGATCATTGTTGAGATCTCTTGTTAAGAAATATAGAAATATCACTGTCAAATGATCGTGTGAATCTCGACGAATCATTTATTTTTAGCCTAATCGAGTTTCTTTTGTCAGAAAAAGAGTAAAAAGCATCGTGTATCGTGGGAAAATAAACAGGTGAACATCATCCTCGGACCATAAAATACTCAGCGTAAATGTATGTTGGTTTCGTTTTTCACAGGATTAATCCTTCGTGTGTATTTATGTATTATACTTTTAATTAGGAGCGTTAAATGAGCCGCGGTAAATATTGTAAAATATAATCATTATGTCTGCAGCTTTTACAACGAACAGACTTCAGCGGATATTAATTTCGTCTATATCGCAGTAAAATTATCTGAGTCAGATAACCTGAACAGAAGTGCTTTTTTTATTTTATCTTGCAGACTTACATGTGTTATTATGTTTGCTATCGGTCTATGTAGGTACATACTTGAGGACTGAAGGAAAATTAACTGGGAATGCAGAGATCGTAACTGTTCCAATTTCAAAAGTTTACTGGCGAACGTAAACACGACCGATGTAAAGAGTTTTTATGTACATCACGACTGCGCGCTGACGCACACCAAAGCGTCCATGTATTTCTCTTGGCAAGTGAAAACTCGGACTCTATCTAAGAAATAATCACGTTACAATGATTCTCGAACATTCTTTAATATTGACAGATATAAATGAGAATACGCATTCCAAGAGTTGGCAGTCTCACTGTTAAGCGTATTTTTAGCATCGACTGAGCCAATTCTTACACAAAAGATCACCTATCTTATAAACGTACAGGACAATTTCTGATATTTACTGTCGGTTACAAGATATAATAAACATTACAGAGCTTTGCTTTATGGTGACAGAGAACGACATGTGTAGCCAAATGACGTGCCAGAAAATTACTAATGAGTTCCCTAAGATATAAATAGAAGTGCAACGAATATATTTTTGCTTATACCTTTCAAAGAATACTTCGGAGCCATCTGAATCGCTGCGCGGGAGGATTAACTTCGGTAGCACCATGCCTTTCTTCCGCCTGCCGCGGATGCCAGGCGGAGAAGGCCATTGCAGCTCCGTAATGGCCAGCGGACTGTGAGGGCTGAGGATGGTCAGCCTGCGTTCTGGAGGCGGGAGGCTTAGCTGTTGTAAGGCTCGCCTCTCAGTGCTAGCAAACAATCCTCGCCTCTTTTCAGCCGAAGCTCCCATGTCCTCGCCAGACAACGCCCGCCGAGCGGGTGCGCCTCTGGTCTCCCTTATATCCCTTTCGCTTGCCGTTAAAAACGAGCTGCGGTGCGATCGCACCACATTGCATGAGCTAGCCGGGCGCGCCGGCGACGATTCCTTGCATGGACGGAGACTTTCCATAGAGCGGGCAGACTCGACTCGAGCCGCGGCCAAGTACTGCCCGCTCGTCGCTGTGGTATGCGCCACTTCGCATTCTTCCTGGCTTGAACTGGATGTGCCACTTCGAGAAAACGTGCTCGTTTTGGAAACGAAGCTCCGGTCACTGAACTGAGCGGCAGCAGATATGCTCGAGGTGTTGGCGTCATTGGATTCGGAGGAAGCCTGCTGCCGCACGCAGCTTTCCTCTAGCGAGTGGTGCACCACACGAGCGTTAAGCGAACTAAACTTGGCCAGGTTTTGCCTGCGAATTTTCCTCTCGTCGTCTTCCTCCTCCATTTTTAAAACTAACTAACACTTGCCATTTACACTTGAACGCGCACTGTAACTCAATACACCATTATTATGCTTTCAAGATCTTTATTGGGTAATATTTTGCTTTATTATAAATAATTATCATAAAATAATAAGGAACACTGGACACAGTCTTTGACACTCTTTGTAACCACCATCACAGGCACGTTTGGTACACCTGAAACAAATCATTTCGTTAGCACATTCGGAAACCGTATTATAAATATCTATAAAATAAATAGTAGATGATAATGAGATGAAAGGAATAGGGAATAGGTGATAATGTGAAGCCTGTCTATATTGTAACATCACACTAGCCAACTTAT
This sequence comes from Adoxophyes honmai, assembly GCA_005406045.1. NCBI lineage: Eukaryota > Metazoa > Arthropoda > Insecta > Lepidoptera > Tortricidae > Adoxophyes > Adoxophyes honmai. Next base: position 323,315 of record BHDV01045352.1, read on the forward strand.
TATTAGTATGTAATGGTTAAGACGTCCAGATTTTTTCTAACCACTAACTGAAATAATACATGTACATAAGTATTATTAACTGTGCAGTTTAAGAAAAACTTCTATTAAGTTGTACATGTTTGAAGAACGCACACATTTCCATTTAATCAGGCTTGCGGGCCCGTAGGTACACAGTTTGTTTTAAAGCCAAATTGACTCGGAAAAGACTCAATTTAGAATTCCCGTTCTCTGCGCCATCTAAATATTCAGGTAAGCGTCGATTATTCTCGGCACAATACACTTCATAGCAATTTAGCTAAAAAGGGGGTTCTATTCAATCATGCATTTCGATTCCGCTTTGTTAGTAGTAATCGTTAGATAAATGGGGACTCTTTTTCATTTACTTTGAATCAGTTGGCTGATTTGGAGTCAAGTGCCAGTTGTCCCGCCTGGTTTGCGCAGTCGGTGAGCGCCTTCACTTGCTCTGAGTTGAGTCCTGAAGCCTTGACTTGGACATCAGCACTCTTCGAATGCTCTGAGCTCTCGCTGCTGGATTCTATCCTCTTCGTGGTCTTGTTCCCAAGGTGGTCAATGTGGATTTCTTCTTCGAACTCTTCTTCGTAACTCGCCTGGAAGCTCTCACGGAACTCCTGTCTGGCTTGAATGGAAACTCTTTCTGTGGTTTGTTTTTGCTGAATCATCTCGTCCATACTCTTCTTAATCAGCTGCTGACCAGCCTCAAGTTTCGTTGTAGATTGAGACATCTTGGTGTGGGTTAATGTAGTCAAATCTAAAAATTAACAAAAGAGACTCGGTACTATTAAAACAATAATTACGGTTTGCCAAATGTTTTGCCTATGCAGTCAGTTGTCCGATATATTTACAAGGCTGGCCGAAATTCAACCCGCAAGTTTTTCAATTTCTTTTGCAAATTTAATATTCAAACGCTTTATTTTTCTTAGAGCTCGGGAGACTGATTCGATTCAATTAATTATTGTTTCTCTTTGTTTAAGAATAATTCCCTCGGGCCAAATAAATTATTCAACGGCTAAACTCAGGATGCATTTATGTAAATTAGAAATCCCTGTTTGATAGAAACTGATAGTAGCGTTTGGCGTCAAGCCAGCAGGGAAATGTTTGCCGCACAGTTAAATTTACGCTGTTGAAAAATATTTGAACGGAGTGGACTATTCTTCTATTAAATCAACATTCTGGAACACTGGGTTAAATTGTTGAAATTTTTCAAGAGAAAACTTTCGAGACATCGTGAAATGTTTCTTCTAGGTATATTTAAAAATTTGGGACCATTTTAATTTTTAATTGGCCACTAACTTTGAGTTGAGTTCTTATGAGTCAGACCTACTTAGGGCTACGGAATTATTACTATTAGACTTTTTACCTAACTACGACACTTAAATAAAGCGAGATCGATTAACGCGAAAATTTAAACTCTTTGTTTAATTTATAAAAGTAATCGCTTGTAAAATGCAACATATGGATTGTATTTAAGTACAAAAGAAACACGTGCCTGGACGTAAAGAAGGAACAAGACTCGAGTCTATTAAAAACCTTACAAAATCCTGCCCAGGCACGGACTGAAATGTTTAATGTTGTGCTTAATATCTAAGGAAATAATTTTACTAATTTAAATCTACAAAGAACACCGTTCTCTCTGTAATCTTGTTCATTTTCTAGTTACACTGTGGAACTTTTAAGACTTAATTTAATATTGATAGCGAAAACGTGATTATTTTCAAAAATACAACGAAACACAAGAGAAAACAGGTAAGACTAAACAAGGAAAACTAAAACCTGTGAACGCACCTCAGATGCTCGACAAAAATAATCCAACTGTCACAGTTTAGTGATGCACTTTGAAATAAAAAAAGAGATGTTTTCAGTGTGAAACTTGCGCGTGGACTGGCGGGCGTCGGGCCGGCGTCGGGCTTTGTTTCGGCGAGCTTTGCGTGGGCGCGGCTCCAGGCCCGCTAGCTGCGTCTGCGCCGGCTTGGCCGAAATAACGCGACATTCGCGACATCTGTCTTGGCAAATTAACTAACTCAATCATTAATCCCTGACACGCCAAACTGAATTGCATTCGTAAAAGGACTGATATTACGCAACAAGAATTACAGCTGCATACATTCGAAGTTTGATCAACTACTAATGCATTATTGAATCACTTAGCATTTCTAACACGTGGTAAGATACTCGTGTCTATCAAGTGCGCCAATTCACAAGAGCCGCAGTAAGTTTGGACTGAAATAGCGGAATGCGTCAACAGACTGAGAAAAGTCGTGAAACGATGACTCCTCAAGATGGGGGCGATAATCATAATAAACATTATTGCATTCGGATGAATAATGATTGGCAAATCTCCCCGTGACTAAGAGACAGAGGGTCTGCCTTGGAATGCGTCATGTCTAGGAAAATGCTGGAAAATATTCAACAAAACCTTCACCGCTCTTTTTTTCTCTTTCCCACTTTGACTGCTATTTCCGAACGAGCCGTAAATAAATTGCGATCTTATTATATTAGTCGTGTGGCTAAATATACTTCAAATGGAATTCTTTTGTCGTGAGATATAAAACAAAGTTGGCGTTGGCACTTATATCTACCAAATTTTTTAAAAGTCAATCATTTAACTAAATTGGCGTCGCATAGAGAAACTAATTTTGGACTTGATTACATTGTAAATATTATTCATCAGTTCCAATCACGATACAAACGTTTGATTGATCGAGAGGGAACGCTCAACAAAATACGTAGAACCATTAGAACTGAAGTACCTAACTTGTTACGACATCATTCTTATTTCGAACACAATGCCGCAGGATTGTTTTGGCAAAGGATGTAATCTAGAATGTAGGTTCAGTATATTTTGTATGATTGTGTAAGATAAACTACCATACGCTTGTTTGGTGCTTGTGTGTAACCAATACCGCACAGGTGATTATGATCTTTACGCAATAAGTTTCATATTATTTAATTTGTATTTCGTACTGTTGTTATAATGACGTTTCTCCTGAAAACGTTCAACGTGGCATAGATATCAAATTACTTGAATATCTAAGTGGGTGTGTGACTTATCTGGCACTAAGTATAATTTAATATCTACGTGTATTTTTATGTTAAATTCTTTCGTTAAGTTATTTCAGTAGAGCATGCGGTGACTTCAGCATATTTTCATTCAGTTCATCATATATAATATGTCAGCCTATACAGGGTGATAATGAAATCCGTAACGAAATTAATTCCTGATGCTCAGAATCACTAGCACAATGCAACGGTAAAATAAAAAAAAACACTTTTTTTTTCTTTTTTTTTCATCGGGAAATTCCCAAAAAAATATTGAATGTGGGCATACTACAAACCGCGGTGTAACTGTTTACGTTTGTCTAAATTATAAAAGTAGGGTAGTTTTGCATTTGCCACAATCCCCTAAAGCAACCGCCGAGGGTAGGTGTGAAAAATGAATTCGCAAGCTGGCAGTCGACGCGCACGCGTTCCCTAATCACCCCGGTCGTACGTTACGTAAGCGCGAAGTGTGCGAGTGACAATGTCGTTAGAATTTTCGAATCGCGAGTACTATGAAATAGTGCGAGTGTACATCCAGTATTTTTTACCAACAAGATGGTGTAACCCCCCATTACGCTCGCGATGTACGCACGAGCACTTGAACAATTGTGTACAGTGACCGGTGGATAGGTCGCAGTGGATTTGTGGCCTGGCTTGCCAGGTCAACTGACCTCACCCCTTGTGATTCCTATCTTTGGGGCGAAATCAAGCGCCGTGTGTACATGGACGAACCACAAAATTTACATAATCTTAAAGACAAGATTGTAAGTGCATTTTCTGAAGTGAAAGTGACATTGAAGTGTTAAGAAGAGTGAATGAAAACGTTTTGAAACGTGCAAGACTCTGTTTGGAGAGAAATGGACTCCATTTTGAACAGCTATTAAGGTACGCTTATTTTAGATTTGTAGGGTAGGGTTAATTTTTTATTGTTATTGTACATAAGTCGATTGATAATTGACGCCCCACGCGCGGTGTCAATAATGTTAGCACTTTTTAGGAAAACTTTGATGACCAATAACTTCTTACTTACAAAAGAAAATGAGAAACTACTCAAATAATATTTTTAAGTTTTATTAACATACAGGTATGTAAAATTTCGTTACGGATTACATTATCACCCTGTATAATATGAGATATAGCGAATTCTCATACGTTTAAGAGTTTAAGTGCTCTACAGCCAATGAAGTAGCCGGCGGTATAAATATTTTTATGCCAATTGCTAAATAAATCTCCAAGTTTATTGAGACCGGACCTTGATTTTGACATAAACTTTTATAGGTCTGCCACAAAAACAGGATAGGTGTATTAGGTACCGTTACGGCAGTCGAATAGTTTCTGTTTCAAATGTGTTTTGACGTCACAAGTTTTGTAGTTCAGTGTAATGGGCCGACACTAACATTTAACGTAAATGTTAAGTCTGCTCGGTTTTTCAAGGTTTTTGGTGTAATTTAACAACCTCATTTTTTCCATTATCATATGTTTGAGTATTGTGTGCTATATTAGGTATGTGCCGTGTTTGGTACTTCTAAATCTATTTCATACAAAAGTTTTTTTCATGTATAACCATTTTCTTATCATTTAGATTAGGTACTTAAATGTATGAATAGATGTATCCAACTTTTTCGTTACAGCTCGTAAGATTGCTGCATCGTCTGCCAATGTACCTAGATGCCGGGGACGGCATTATAATAATATGATCGAAAGTAATAATCCCTTCACCTATTTCCTTAGTCATATCTGACGTCATCTATAGAAGTAATGAAGAGGTGTTATTCTAAACATGACAGCATACGCTGGTATGAGTTGTAAAAACTTTGAAATGGTCTGTTTTAAAAACATACGTCGAACAATGTTAGAAATATTGATTGATATACTTGACTACATGATACATCTTAGAATTCTCGTGTTTTGGTGTACTTAGTTCCTTGGCTTCTTATTATTAAACAGACATAGCGGGCATCAAATGCAGGAGCCAGCTGAGCGAGGATTACTTCGCCCTAGGCCTCTTCATTTCGTGGATTACGACGGGCTTTGGCGGCGACGAAAATTAATTAACTAATCGTGAACTTCATCACACTCACCCACAATAATTTGTGATAAAAAACGCATTGCTCTTAAACGGTTCTTTGCATTATTGCCACTTCAATTCAGCCCTTGTATAAAGTTTTTTTTGTTACTGAGATTCTGTTCATTCTGGAAATAAATTCAAGGATTCTGTCTTGACACAAAGCATCCTGATGTGAAGAGAAGGTAAACGTCTGTTAAAATCGTTACCTATACCTATCTGAAATGAAGAAATCCGACACCCGTGTGGTGTCGAGTTTCTTCTACATCAGTAGATATGCTACAAGCAATCTAATAAAATTCCCTATTCCATTCAATATTTACCTATTCTTACGTGCAGTTTAACACAACTCAAACAATACGCTCTATTTTCTGTAGGGTAGGCAGAGACAACAGAGCGCCATTCGCTTCTATTCTGGCATATTTCTGTCACTTCACTCACATTCATCCCTCTCGTCATTTCGGGTTTCGGGTACTTCTAACTAGGCCTCTTTTTAGAACATACATACTTAGAAAATTTTCTTTCGTACAACTTTGTTATTATAAGAAATATAATAAGTTTTATTTTCTTGTTGTCAGTGACGCAGTTGTAACGAGTTCTTTATTCGAACATAAACGCACTGAATTCATCGTCACCACTTGCAAGAGTAAAATATGAGCAGCCAATGACACGTTAATAAGTAATTTGTGCTCATTAATTTGATTTAATGCCAAATGTAATGTTCTTGTTATATCTTATGTTCAAATTTATAAAATAAACTATAACTTTATGAAGTCATAAATTGTTTCATTTTGTTGCGTATTTTTAATCATACCTTTTATGTTTTATTTTGTCGGTCTTGCGTTTGTTTTAATTTTAAGAAAGACGGTGCCGAGTTTCTTAGATATGATTAAATTTCTATGAAAAGAATTAGTTTGTTCTTTTATTTTCTATTTTGTACTAATTTATAAAATAGTAAACCGCGTTTAAGTATTTCGCTGCTTAAATACAAAAGCGACACAAATCAAAAAAATTCAAAATCGTTTTTATTGCAAAAATAGCATTTAAAATATCCATTTCATACCATGCCACAAAGACACCCACTGAATTAGCGTTCGAAATACCTAAATAACGTAAGTGCCCTTTTTGCACTAGCCCATTTTCGTACCTAAATTCAGAGCAAAACCGCCATATTTCCAGTTGCGACTCAAATTTCAAATAATTTATAGTTAAAAGTGCCCTATTTGGGAATGTTGCAGTGTTGAAAGGAAAATACACGTAAGTATTGTTATATTTTATTTATGTAAAACAGCCTGATTTCGAAATATTGCGGTTTTGATTTATAATTGCTCTTAAAATTATAAATTGTTCAAATTCAAAAGTGTCACATTTTGGAATACTGCCGTACTGAATTTAAATTACTCTTAGAATATTTATTATTTTAAAGTCAAAAGTGACACATTTTGGCATACTACACTTTTGAATTAAAATGACACCCCGAATAACTGCTGTATTTTGTGTTGTGGCCATTTTGAGTTGAAAATTCAATCTTATTGTTACGTTATCAATTAACAAAACTGCCATTTTTGTGAATGAATCTGGTTTGCTTTAAATTATTCTTGAGTAAAATAAAATTATTTTTATACAAAAACTATTAAATTTGATAAGTGGCTTGTTTCCTTTAAATTATGTTACTACAAATGACGATTTCTTTTATAAACAATACTGAAATTCTCTTTTTATTGCTATTTTTTACACTTTAAATACAGAGATTCATGAGTTTATATTTTACTTATTGCATTATAATTTCACTAGATACATAATAGCTACTTGGGTTTTTATAGAATACCTTTCATTTTTTGGTATCTTCTAGCTGTATGTGAATTTTAACAACAATCTTGCTTATTAACAGGCTTTACTAACATTTTCATTGGTTTTTTCGAATGGGTAGCAGAGCAAAGCGCATATTACAGATGGCGAGTAGTAGTCTGATACAGAAAATTTCGATTCTTCGGATACAAATTCGATTCCTGATAGCCAACATGGCTTGGATAGTATTATTCTTCTTGTGGTGCATAGTAGAAAGGTTCATGGTTCATCGACTTGGAGAAGGCTTATGACAAGGTGATGAGCTGATGAGGAATGAGTTGTGGTCAGCGTTAGCCATGCAGAGGATAACTGTAATCTGGTACGGGCACTGTAATCTCTTTATGAGGATTCTAGTGCTTGTGTAGTGATGAATGGGGCGTATGCTGAATGGTTTAACATCGAAAAGAGTGTGAGACAAGGATTTGTCGCGTCACCTTGGCTGTTCAACCTATTTATGGATACGTGCCTGAATGATTTGAAAAGTTGTGACTGTGGACTAAAAATGAGGGAGTTGACCATCAAATGCCTTCTATACGCTGACGACCAAGTGGTGGTCGCATTATCGGAGAAGGAGTTGCAGAGGAAGGTTAACATTTTGTATGGTGGATTAGAATGGAAAGATATGAAAGTTAATGTAAGCAAATAGAAAGTTATGATGTTCCAGAAAGATTAATGCGGGATAGAATATAAGATTTTGATAGAGGGTAAGGAAGTAAAACAGGTAAAAGAGTTTGTATACCTGGGATCGACGTTTACGAAAGACGGTAAGTCCGAAAGTGTTATTGAAAGAAAAGTGAATGCAGGAAATATAGTCAACGGAGAGCTGCGTGCCTTCGTGAGCAGTCAGAAGATGTTGAAAAATGCGCGCCTGTCTATCCACAGAGGGGTGCTCATTTCAACACTAGTGTACGATAGCAAAAGTCGGGTAATGGCAAGAGAAGCATAAAAGTTGAATAAATGCAGTAGAAATGAGAGCGTTAAGAAGTATGGAAGGTACATCATTGAAAAAAAGAATAAAAAATAGTGTAAGAAAAGTGCTGGGGTGAAAGTAGGTATAGTGATTACGCAGGTTGCAATTAGATGATTATTGAATGGTAAGCAAGGATAAGTTACAAACCTAAACACTTTCACAATGTGTTGATCTCAGTGCTTTGAATTTGTAAGGCAAGTGTCTTTAATAGTACATATTTCATTGATTAATATAAAACTGTCAAAAAGTTTAAAGATGTAACCTGAGTTTTTAGTTTTTTTATGTAAAAGTAACAGTTTTTGTTTAGTTTTTTTGATGTGATAAGTTTACCTGATAAACGTTATGCAATAATTACCCCTGTATATCCTATAAAGTGATGTTTTTTTCATAGTATAAGAAAAATAATGGTATAATTTTCATAGTTGTGGCCTTTTCTTGTTAAAAATATCAAAAAATGAAAGCATATTTTTTATGCAAAAGGGACTTATCTACCCATTTTAACGCCCTGAACGTAGTTATCATAAAAGTAAATAAAAGAATCGAAAGACTTTATAAATACGCATAGATGGATATACGACACGTATGATTTGTCATATTTTAAAACTTGAAATTTAAGAAAAAACTTTTCAAAATTTTTAAAAGTGCTCTCCTGAAAAAAAGTGAAATTTTGACTTGTGTCGCTTTTGTATTTAAGCAGCGATTTGTTCAAGAAAAATATCAGACATGCAGTACATCCTGGGTGTAAATTTATAGGAACGCCAAATACGCGTGGGATAAAATAACTCATCATGAGTGGGTTTCAACCGAAACTATGCATTAGTGTTTACGTATTTACATTAAAAATAACGTCTTACAGAATCTCAGACAAATCTACGAGTTTCTTTATAAATAATACAGTTTATCATCAATTGATCATAAAAAAAACCATCTTTTTGTGTTTACAGTTTTCATTTTGAGGCAAGAATGCATGTGAAGTCTGAAAATATGAGTTACTCGCGGAACGGAATGTATATTGATATTCCGTGTCCCTTGTTGGTCGTCAAACTTACCTAATAGACCTAATGATGTCTAAGTTTACGCTTGGATCCAACTTTGAGGCTACCGGGTAGTTTTCAAGGTTACAGTACATTTTTTTGGTTTTCTGATGTGACTTTTACATAATTATCAGTAAAAAGAGAGTTCCCTTTAATATAAAAACATACATCATGCCTGTATTCTCGAACGGGGTAGGCAGAGCTCACGTAACGTTAAATAGACAAAACCATGACCATTTTACGTTTCGCAACCACTTTCAACACAATTTCGGGTTTTCGGTGAGATAAGAGGTTGCTAGCCTGTCACCTAAATCATAAATATCTTAACCTATTTCCTTAGTCCCCTTTTACAACATCGACGTCATAAATGGAGAGGTGTTGTTTTTATCCCGACATCACACGGCAGCAAAACTTTCTTAAACAACATTGTTTCATCATCATCCAGCCTATATACGTCCCACTGCAGGGCACAGGCCTCCTCTCAGCATGAGAGGGCTTGGGTTATAGTTCCCACGCGGGCCCAGTGCGGATTGGGCACTTCACACACAACAATGAATTGCTTCGTCGCTGTGTGCAGGTTTCCTCACGTTGTTTTTCCTTCACCGAATAGCTCGTGGTAAATATCAAATTCGATATCGCACATAAATTCCGAAAAATTGAGAGGTGAGAGCCCGGGGTTTAAACCTATGACCCTCTGCTTGAGAGGCCACAGGTCGAACCGCTGGCTTTTTAAATAACATTGTTTATTTAACGCAATTTCTACCATTAGTTAAAATACTCAATACAATTCCAATCGAGTAATAATTTAGGGTGGGATTAGACCTTCGTTTGATTTCCGTAAATAGTTAACGTACCCTTATTATGATACAGCTCATCCTGATAACGGTCATATTTGAAAGCTTTCCGTGTCACTCAACATTATCCGATATTAGAACATCAACAATAAACTTCGCTCAAAACTCAAGCCTACATTTGAGCTCTTAAAAGGGGTGTCACCTTCTTTTACAGACAGAAGATTCAAAGAATTTTGTTTCATAGAAAATGTTTCCAATAATATTTGGTCCATGTATTTTTGCTTCGAATATATTTTTTTTAAAGACTATTCACTTCAATGAAACACATTTCACAGAAAATCAATTCAGTGAATTATCATATTTTAACTTTTTACTTCA
>BHDV01045352.1:339760-395395 GCA_005406045.1 Adoxophyes honmai
ACTGACTGCTGTAATGCTCGTGTTGTATCATGTTACATTACACCGAAATGCAACAAGTCAGTCGGCGCCTTTAGTCGTCATTTAACATCCTCAAAAGCAATGGAGAGGAGAGGCGTTATCTTAAATCCGACATTACACGGAGATTTCATAATTAACAAAGAAACAACGAAATCTTTCATTTTTTAAATGTTAGTATCGATTGAGAGGTCTTTTTGTAAATATATCGATAAACAGTTAACTGGCTTCAATTTACTTTAATTTTTAAAACCTCAGGATCCAAAACTCCTTACAGACATCGCCGGAAGGAGCTGGATGCAAGTCGCTTCCAACTGGTGTATATGGAAGTCCAAAGGGCAGGCTTTTGTTCAGCAGTGGACGTCTTTTAGTTGAAATATTATGAAGATTTGAGATTGAAATGAATCTTAATGTTCGGAAAAAAAAAGTCATGTTGTCTACTAAAACAAATGAATTTACAGTAGGATCTCGTGCAGGTTCCATCAGGATTGCAACCGCATCTTACCGCTAATTCTGCCGTAAAGCTTGTGCTTGCAGTTTTGTGTTCCGGCGCAGAGAGTAAGATAGCTGATAGGTACAATTACCGCCACATGAGGAATTACAGGCTTCTGAGTTGACAACGAAATTGCAATTGATGCCGATGCTTGGTAATCGCTTACTTAGGTGGGTCATTTGCTCTTGTGCCTCTTAAGGTATTCCAAACTAAACAGACAAACAAAGGGACTTCTGCATTTATAATTGAAGAAGATGGGCCGCTGTAACGCTTTCTGGTCCCTTAGTGCATACACGTGGGCGTCAGGAATTGCTTTTTAGGGTTCCGTACCCAAAGGGTAAAAACGGGACCCTATTACTGAGACTTCGCTGTCTTTCTGTCTGTCTGTCCGTCTGTCACCAGGCTGTATCTCACGAACCGTGAGAGCTAGAGAGTTGAAATTTTCACAGATGATGTATTTCTGTTGCCGCTATAACAACAAATACTAAAATCAAAATAATAATAATTAAGGGGGGTTCCCATAGAAATAACGTGTTTTTTGCTGTTGTTGGCACGGAACCCTTCGTGCGCGAGTCCGACTCGCACTTGGCTGGTTTTTTTAACGGAACGCTTGTTTGCTCTTTCTCTAAAAAAAATATAATATTTCTTGGGGACGAAATATTCAAATGTAAGACGGGGAATTAAACGCCTGAGAAAATTGTTAAATTGAACCTTGTAGAAGTATGAATAATGCAAAGTATCTCAGAGTAAACAGAAGCAAACGAGATTGAATATCAAATAACCAGTCTTATTATAATCTCAAACTTTTACGAGAGAAAGGTCAGTCTCATATTCAAGTACTTACGAGTATTGATGTTATGCAGACTTCTCTATAACATTAAAATGTTGAAGGTACTCAATTATTGTATGCGACAACTATCATAGCCCACTGAATTGAAGAATGTAACAAATAAAAATTCGTTGATCTGCATTTGTTGTTACAATGAAATGTAATTTTTGACCGTAGATTTAACATCACGTAGGTCGATTAGTGTAGATTATTCTTTGTTTCATTTTATAAATATATTATAGTATTATTTCCAACACAACACAATACCATTATATCTATGTAACTTCCCTAAGGTTTAATCGCGTCCTAGTTTTGAACACCCCACCGCCACGATCTGACAGCGGCTACGCCGAAATTTCCCGGTCAAATTGGCTTGTTAGCAGCACCGAAAATTCTGGACTATCGCTTATTCGCGGGGTGCGGTATCGTTAGAAAGTTATCAGCACAATTTACATAACCCAACCCATTATCGTGTCAAGACCTTAGCAGAAAATAGTTCGACTACAGTGCATGGTGCAGGCACGCGAAGGTAACTTCCGTCGCTGCGATGCCTATCTGTCTGTCTTATACCCCTGCTGCCCCTGCCCACAGACTTATGTCGAAGTAGATACCGCGAGTTCCTGCATTTGTATGAAAACCTAGCGTGATACTTTTTCTGTTCCTACTGGAACGTCACATGAGCGTTTTAGTGATGGGAATTTTCAGTCCGAGTGAAACGGATTCAAAGGTGACGCCGCCTTATTCAAGTTGTCCTGTCTCTAGGTAGCTACACCTAATCTAAATGGTACAAAACTAAACGAAATCACGTCAAAGGAAGACCATTGCTCTCCCTTTTGGCTCCCTTTTGGCACGCGAAGTACATACACTTGAGTCATCTATGTATTTCGATATAAGTCTGTGCCCCTGCCCTTACGGACGACCTCACCGCGCGTGCCTATTCATTTGCTATCTCTGGTGTGCTGGGACTAAGCTGCCAGGGTTGCCGTGTCCTAGTTAGATGATTGTTAAGCGGCCAGTTTAGGCTGCTAGGATTGGCAAGTTAATTTTTATCGAGGAACATCGCGTTTTGGTTTTGATGAGGAAAAAAACAAAAGAATGCGATGAGGACAGCTCGATCTAATTTTGTGTTCGATTGATGAAAAATTAGATACTTTTGGTTGATTGAGTTTAAATAATGAATGTTCCAACGTTATTGATTTTACTCGTTTTTAAAGACTCTATGAAGTCAGTTAAAACCACCTATATTTTAAATTGTATTTTTTGCCTTACGTCTCCATACTTCAAATGTAAAGACGTATCAATTTATTCAAACCTTGCGACAAACGAATTTGATACATCTGTGGCACTTTTTTGATGAATGAAAGACACAAAACAAAATTTTCGAAAAGAGTTTCATCTGATCAAAGGTTTACCGTTTGCATATTATTAACACTGTACTAGAAACGGGTTTTCCGAGAAAATACACCGAGAGCGTAAACGTATCGATACAATCATATTTCAAGGTCGCCTCTAGCGTGTTACATACAATTTCATGTCTCAACATTAGAATTTTCGAACTTGAGCCGACTTTCTCCGTGGTAATGGCATATGGAACCTTCCACAAATCGACCTTAATGCACGCACAGTTATTTCGTTCAAATTAAGGTGCTGCTTAGGAGGTTTATTAGTTTTATCGAAGTTTCAGTGACCTTTCACGACATTGAAAGTCAGAAACACGTCACTGATTTCATTATTTATCCTCCTAAGGCCCACGGTCCTACCTATAGGACTAATGTCAAAATAAGTTTGAATTTTACATGAATGACACTAAGCCTCAAATTCAAACGATCAAAATTTGGTTCTGGGCCTTAGGAGGTTATAACCGAGTTTGATTTAAAGTGAAAACGTTATAAGTTAAGTCGCGGAAAACCCATTTCCTGAGTTGTCAGGTTTAGAATAACATGTCTCTATTTTTCCGAGGAAGTTGTAAGACGCAACTAAGGATGATAGGTAAAAGTATGACTTCGAGGACAGGCTAGGAAAGCAACCTGTCGCTATAATACCTTTTTTAAACATAAAGTATGCCAATGTTGGCTACTGAACAGGTGGAGTAGTCATGCTTTTGTCTATGTATCGTTTCGTGTGTTCTATCTATCCCATCTGGGAATACAAACGTGACGCATGTTTGAATATGTTTGAGAATCATATATCATCATCATCATCTTCAAGTGAGTTGTTGCTTTGGCAGGAGAAGCTGATGTTAATAGTATCTTTGTGTCAAAGGTATTGAATAGCTAAAATTGATCTGTGAGCTTTAACAGATAATTATTTACTATAGAATTCTGTTATATTGATAACTTGTACATTTCCTTAGGATTCTGCATAACCTGATTAATTTATGAACTTTAAATCACGCAGAGATTTTAAGCAAGCAAAAGGTCACGGAACAACAGATTAAAGGACTTTTAATCTTTCTTATTATTTAATATTGAGTATAGACTAAAGCCGTCAGCATCCAAAAGGATATTAATTAACCGATAAGATAGAATAAACTTTTTCGATATCCGATGTAAGGGACTTTTTGTGACACAAGACACAGTCTGTGGTTTGATGGAATGGCGCAAAAAATGTTACGCTAAAAATGTATTTTCAATATTACTTCACGAAGTTTGCGTACAAGCATAACTTTTCTAACATTACGAAAAGAGGAGAGTAAAAGACAAATAAAGTATTAGGGGGAAATTCAGTAAATCCGTTGTCAAGGTTAAAAATAATAAGGTATAAAGTTTTTGTCCTGCAGTTTTTTGGCCGTGGTAAGTTTTTATATTGACCATTGGCATTTTTAGATTTCGCAAACTGTCATTAGATCATGACAAGCAAATGCCAAGATGTATGTTATGCCAAACGCATTTTATTAAATAAATTATCGTTGATTGACCCACTGAAACCCTCAGATAAAGCCAAAAATGTAACTCTCCAAATGAGTAAACTGTATTATTAAGATAAAATACACAATATTAATAAACAAAAATGATAAGAGCCGTATCCGCCAACAGTATAACGTATCAGAACACAAAATTTCACAACAAATCTAATTAATTACCCAAAGTATATTTAAAACAAAGATTGAGATAATAATATTTGATTTAAATTGAAGCGGACAGTTAAGATTTATCAATTTGACATTGAATTGCGTTTAGATAAAACAATTAACAGTATTATTTCAAACAGATCATGCAGAAGTAGGTTCTTCGATATTTTTGTGATGAATAAAATATTAAGTATCCATCCTTGTTTTTTCTAGAACAGTTTGTCACAAGACTATCGACAAAGTTAAATTATTGTGTAGATTTCGTATCGTATAACTAGCTTAGTATATTTTCTTTATTTCTTATTCCAGGATTTTTTTTCCTATCAAATGATATTTTGTTAACAGCTGCCTTTGAACAATCCATGAATACGTGACGTGAGTATCAAAAACTCAAATTTGTATACTCAGTCGCTTACCATTTTTTCCCTGTGAAAAGGTTATTCGAGCCAACGCGTTACTAAAGTAGACTCGGGTAAGTGTCATCAATATATTCAACTAAAATAAACTGAGGTAGCCCTCTAGCACGTCACACTGTGACTCGCGTAGAACAAGCTAGCTGGACAAAAACAAAATTGACTTATCTAGAAATCCTTAATAAGGTAATTACTATATTAGTTGGTGATAGCATTGGCAGGTATTGTTTTGTCGTAGATCATTTTCAACACGACTAATAAGGGTAAGTGTATAGAATAACTACGTTCAGTGCCTTAATTTAGTTGCATTTTAGCTTCTATTGCGATTAAGTGTCATTGCCAGATTTCACAAGTTTCGGTTAATTTTTGTGATGGATTCTACTATTAAGGGTAAGTACTATATTATAGGTCACTTTATTAATATATTATTCTCCTTTTACTCGAAAAAAAATGTCGATAACTTATAATTTTACGAAATAATGACCACAATTTGGGATTCATTGGACTGTAACTAAAAACCCCCCCTTCACCCCGACTTGATTTTTTTTACGGAGTAGCTACATCTATTTAGGTTATTATAAATGTTATTCATTTTTGCTCCTTTTTTGCCCAATTTACTTTTATTAATTTTTTTCAGAAAGGAGTCGTACAGTTTCAAAATTATTATTTTTTTGAAAATTGGACCAAACATTCAAAAAATGAGCGAAATGGTACACAATTCGCTTATGTTTTCAAAATACAACATTTCAGCGGTATAATGGTGTAGTCTGTTAAATATATAAATACCGTGATTTCCCGATTTTCCATGAAACTTACAGAAATATGGGAGAATTCACGAAGAAACCGAGAACGCTTCTTAGCGAACAATATGTAGTGGTTTCAAGGTGACTTGACATTAAATGTTTTTTGTGATCAAGTTGAAGAATGCTGTAGCACGAAAGAACATGAACTGGGCTCTGGGCGACCGACTACAGCCTTCGATAATGCGAGTTCAAAACTTCCAAAACGTTCGTAGATGTGTTGAAGATTTGATCATGTCACGAACACCTGAAGAACTGTTAGTCGCTGCTGAAATATCATCTAGGTTATCTGGAAAACGAAACGTCGATAAATAAATTAAAGAAGTAAGTGAGACTGAAAAAGTTAGTGGCCGACATCCACTGTCCCGAGAGTGCAGTAATCAGATGCAGCAAAGGTGTCTGACAAGTGATGAGGCATTGGCGTACTACGTGTATTCCAAGTCTACGTCTCACTCTTATAAAGAAACTTTGGAAAACGTCAGCTTACCTAGGTTTCATTCGCATTAGTTAAGTTTTGATTTATAGATTACTTACATGTAATTAATTTCACTAAAGTTGCATTTTTCTTATTTTTAATATTATAATCTCGTAAATTATCGCATTTTTACCCTTAAATAGAATAAATCCTATGAAGAAAAGAGAAAACTTACTATATTACTCATTTAAACCTGGGAAATCACTATTAGCAACTAAGAACAAGTACTAACTTAAACTGACCTCGATCGCTATAGTACAAGTAGGTGACAAGAGATCAGGTTATGTCGGTGGACTTTTACATAAGAAGTATAACTAAAATTGTAATTTTTCTCACATTATATGATAAACCATATCAAAATGCTACATTTAACTTAATTCAAAAAGCTCAAATAATTTTGTCCAGCTAGCTTGTTCTGCACGGATCACTGTGCGTCACATGATTTATAGCCCGATGTTTATCTAACCCAGTAACCTATCAACTCGTTAGTGCACTGCCGATTTTATCTCAACTCAATGAAAATCTCAACTTCGTCCATAATTTTGTACACACGAATAACTAATACTACATTCATCAAATTGGAGTTATAAAGATACCGCAACGAGATAAGACATTGAACTAGTCTCTTACTATTTAGTTATAACCGTAATAGTAAGCCCAAGCCCTCTCATACTGAGAGGAGGCCTGTGCCCTGCAGTGGGACGTATATAGGCTGATGATGATGATGATGATGATGATAATAGTAAGAACTAAAGAACTGTTGCCCGCGACTCCGTCTGCTTAGCATTCAGTTAACGCTATCCAGTAGGAACTAATTACATTAAACGACAAAGTGATTTTTTCGATTGTAAAATTTAGGAATTATATTAGCGACGAAAAAGATGTCCAAAATAAAAGTTTTCTAAAAATATGTTTGGATAAAATCGTTTCTCGTGTTTTTACCATGTAGTCACCAGTATATAAAGCAATAATATCTGTAAAGGCGGAACACGCCAAAATTATCTGACACACCTTTAGTAATATAGTAGTGTCAGATACTTATGCAACCTTATCGTGTCAGATTTTGGTGCTGGTGGCTATAACTACTAAATACACATGCTATACACGCCTGTACTCTCAAATAGAGTAGGCAGATCCCAGAAAACGTTACATTAGACAAAACCATGACTACACCTGCTAAATATGTTTGGTTTTTCGAAAGGTATTTTGCCAGTGTCACATTCAATTTCGATATTGGTATCAATTTAGAGAATAATAAGACATTTTAAAAACGAATGATGTGTTGCTTCTTAAAATTTAACATTGTACTTCATTATAACATTAATATTGTAAGTTACAGCATGTAACAGATAAAGATTGGAATTATCATCGCGTTAAAAACACACCTGTTTATTAACCACCGATCCAACTGTTTAAACATAATGCTTGAGTCATCAATATAACGTTGTACCTACGTTTTGGAAGGTCGAACTTGGTAACCATAACGCCGCCTGACGCTTTGATTGATTTGATATCATTGGAAGTAGAGGCAGTACAACGAATTGATTCACATCCATTCTGTCCCAAGCCCTCGGCTATCGGGTAATGCCTGAAACACGTTACGTGGGAATGAGGCAATTCATTTCATGTTAGGACAGAATATGAACTTATTACAAGCATGAAATACCGGTGGGCTAACGAGCAACGACAAATAAATTTCAAGTCAAATCACGAGTAAAATAATCTTACAAACTTAAGTAAGTTTCCATCTCTTCTTTATAACGTGTCATTTAAAATGTTATATAATGCGCATCCTGTACTTTCCCTAGATCTTGTTTATCGAAACAATTAAATTTAAAAACAACTTCTTGTATCTTTAAAAATATTCAAACCGCGTGCATCTATTGCCGAAGTGATAGAGAAATACTGAATACAAATTGTGCGGAAGACTACAAACATTTTGCTGCGCATTGAAATTAAAATAAAAGTACCTTTACACATTTGAAGTCAATGAGTTTTTTTGTAAAATTATGTTAACATATTGCAGGCTTTAAACAAACACGGGAGGCTAATCGTCTTGGACTGTTAGCGCAAAGGTATCCGTCTAAGTCTACCTCATCAGTTAAATGAAACAAGAGTAATATCAGTAAACGGCTGAGGCACTATATGCTCAGTACTTCAGCGCTCTGTGGTTTTGAAGAGAAATCACCGAGAAGAAATTCACCTTTTTCTTTGTCCTATAATACCAGTACATTTTCTCTGTTTACGATTTTGAAAGGACACGTCGTGGCATTATACTGTAGAAGAATAAGCCGCGAAAATCTGTCCTCACACTTCTTAGTAAGTTGTTTGAGGCAGACAAATAGAGTGCTTACTATTTTGAGCAGTGGAAAAAGTAAATAAAGAAATTTGTCAAGCACTCGTGTACTTAGCAAATTAAAATTGAGTTAAGTGACTAAACTTGTAGGTACCTATACTTAATATTTTGGGCCAAAAACAAACTGAACCGCGTGAAAAACTCCCTAACCCGGAAAAAAGGGGTGTTGCATAACCACGCGTAAAAGGATCAGTTAAATCAAAATCACTTCCTGATTCTACCCGATGAGTGAGTTAACGTATTTTGTATCGATTCACTACTACCCGACCTGCACGGCGCCCACTCAACTGCACTACATGCAATTAATATCATACTTTACGGTCTATTTTAGCTTATACTTCCACAGATTGATGGAAATTGACGTCGCGCAAAATTAATAGCATTTATAAGCCGATCACATCTGGTAATTAACATGCATAATTGCCGAATTAATTCGTGTATCGTATTCAGTTGTCGGTGTGTTGTGAGTTTAGCCCGGAGCACCAAACAAGTCAGATATCGAGCTCGTTTCGGCGCAACTTTCTAATAAAGACTCTTTCAGAATTACATCCTTAATTGCGTATAATGTAAGACCGTTTTAATACATTAGATTTGATATATGAAGAAAATATTGTAGTGTAGGAGATGCTCATCGTTTATCCATTTTTTCACCTCATACGTCAATGTAATGCTGACACCAGCGTAAACAATGCTGGAGCCTTCGCGTACGTCAATATCAATAAACGTCAAGTCAGATATTCCATTAAATCACTCAAAATCTTTCATGCATTTTAGTGAGGCTACAAAAATATGTAAGACCATGATTATATTTTTATTGCGCCGGTGACTTAACCTCCGCGAAGGCAAAAAGTCAGATTCTTGTCTCGGCATTTGCTCTTTCCGCTTGAGCGTTCCACATGATTTAGATGTCGTGAAAAGCAATTTTCAGTGTTTATATTATATACGATTACATAATAGAACCTTATTACGTAATTTCAGAATATGATTATTGAGATAATGTACGTATATTTCCATGTCTACGTTAGGCTAATAGACTTGTCGAGGCATTTATTTTTCACTCTAATCTTTTTAGTGTTTTGTCCGATTTTCAGTTTAAAAAACTGAATTTTTGAAATCTCATTTTAAGTGTACATTCTCTTCTTAACTTAGCCTATCGACATTAGGCAGATATGTAAAACGCTTGTGTCGTGCGTCGTGATTACAAGACCTTGAAATAGTCACATGTATTGTTATGTCTACCTACTTTTATGCACTGACGCGGTCACGAAGAGCAAACAAACATAGTTACTTATTGAATAATGTAGATTTAATAACACCTTGAAAAGTTTCAAAATAGATACCAGAGTGGAGCACCTTTTGTATTTTGTTTCTTTTATAGCTCGGTACAAAAATGACCACAGAGGTACGTGACAAATCCACTGACTTGTACGAAACCAGCACTTTTCTTTCATATTTAATAATTTCGACATTTTCAAAACCTGTGGAGGTTTTCTCACAATAAACAAGTTTAGTTACACAGAAAGCTCAATACAAAGGGTGACCATTCTTATTATCGTTCTGTACGTGTTTTCCTACTTAACGATACAGAACAGAGAAAACCTGGAAGGTGAAATTCAAAATAGGCAGAACCCAGGGTAGTGAGCATTAATATTAATCATTTTTTTTAAATCAACTTAGGCTATCTCTTTCCAAATGGCCTTTTTCTACCGTTACCTTCTAGCTATAGACCTTTCACGATGTCACGCCAGCGTAGCTTGTCTAAACTATGGAGTGTATGGGTATGGTCGGCCAAGAAAGTGGTCTACCACTTTTGACAAAAGTTTCTGTGAGATCAAAATTATCACAAGGTTGACATTGTCACTGTCATAATATTATGGCGAGGGGAAATCGACCTTGTTGTTTCATGAGGTTCAAATGAATATCGATCTTAAGGGAGTAGACCAATTTCTTGGTCGACTGTACTTCTCCTGCTGTTATACATCTTTTTTCTAACCTAAAACCTAAAATTGTCTACGAGACGTGGAATACTCATCATTTTGAGTTTGTATCGTTTTGTGTGCTTTGTCTTCACTTGGAATCGACGTTATAATTTGTATTCAATTAACTAGTTTTTATCAAAATCTAATTCCTGTGCATATTGTAAAATGCGGGTCACTGCAATTCACTTTGACGCCAGAATTTCCACTTTTAAATGACCCATTAAGTTAAGCAGGTCATACTTACAGCGTCCAACACGAAAATGGCAACACTGAGTGCTGGGAGCTTAGTCGTAATCGTAACTTTCAACAACAAGACTTATAGCCTCAGTAAAGGTAGCCTTTTAAAAGTACTTTTTCTTTGACAGTATCACCAAACACTACCCCTGTCAGATCTTGTCGTCCCTCTTGTTTGTCTTGGCTTACGACCTTTGCTTTATTTCATTCTGGTTACCCAAACGGCGACAAAGAGGCCGTATATCAAGTTAACCGACCGGATAGTAAAGTCATTATTTTTTTAATGATTAAAATTTTACTGGTACTGAGGGGAAACTGGTGCCCAGGCTTGTGCATGACGTATAAAGGCTGGATTATTGTTATTATTTTGGTTTACTATTGCATCTATTGATATTAAAAATTTGATAACATATAAGAAAATTAAGCCATGTGCAAGGAAAAGTTACGCTTCTGAAATAAGTAGATTTTTCCGTTTCGCGCTAGAAAAATCGTGGACGGGAAATCTAATTCACAGACTAAAATATATTCTGTGTTGATTATACCGTTAGAGGACATTTCTTTGAATATATCAGATTACAAGACCTATTGCTGATAATAAAACGGTAAACGACAATCAATTAAAAATATATTTTAAAACCAGCATAAGTTGTGAGCTACTCAAGCATAGGTTATCATAAGCCAGTGTAGGTTACTTACTTGGTATCAGAAAAAATATATCTCCTGATGAAATAATTAGCTAAATTATGTCTTACAATCTAGAAACGAGCTGAATAAACATATTTGGACTCTTAATCTCGTGTAAAATAAGCTGTTCAAGTCGAGTTGAGAAGTACTCGTCAATCTAAGAGGTGACCCTTAGCGACCCAAAATGTGTTTATGGTAAATCGAAACTTTTATTCGCGTTCACTTAACACCCGAATGGAGGTTACATTAAATTTTAGATTAAACTTCCCGAATAAATCTGAATTAATTTTTGAGAAAAATAATGTTCCCGTATTTCCTTCCAGTGATAATTTTGTCTGTGGACTGGAACACTCTGAGAAAAACAAAATGGAGATTTAAATTGGTAGCACGTTCCATGTTTTTCTTTTAATTTTAATAGGCGACAAAATGGCCATCTTGAAAGTTAAACTTTAAACAAGATGACTGAGCTTGTCTTGGTTAACAGTTAATCAATTTTGAATTTTTATACGGTCTTATGAACGCGTGGAAATTATGCCAAAATTTCATTCCACTAATTTTGTGTAAGTACTTCTTATAAGCAGACAATTTGGCAGTCGCAGGGGAAATTAATAACACAATGGGCGTAAAGCGAAGAGCCATTCGAACATAATTATTCTTAAACGACAAATGAATTGTCAGCCGAAAATGTTCGGTATAATTGCACCCATAAATATTTTATTGCAAGTAAAAATGGTCACGGCTCTAATATATTTACTGTCGTTTTATTGTTGCTATCATTGTAAAGATAACAATAAAGCAGTGGGTTTTATTGTGATGTGTCTTTGCCAATTTTAATTACTCTTTGTCGGTTACTGGGAATGTACGCTGACTGTACCTAATGGCCGTTTTACACTATCTTGTTTATTAGCTACATGTTACTGTTTACCTCTTTTATCGATTTTTATATCTTTAATTGTACTAAAAGTAACTACAGAACGTGAAATATTCGTGGTTTTATCTCTGTTATGTTTTGTGTTCTCTGCCTGCCCCATTGATGCTCATTATGTATGCATGTTAACTCTTACTGGTATAGTGTTCCATTTTGTCCATTCATTTTCTTTCATGTTCTAACAGAACTTAAAAGTCTACCCTCTTTAAACTTCATCCTTTATTAAATAAATCATATCGCACCATCCCGGCTTGTTATAAACTGAAACTTGTTAGGATGCATCAAGTGCAGGTGTGATGCCTCTGAAAAGCGAGGCGTGGGTAGTCAAAAACTATATTAATAAAAAGTATAAAGTACATACAGGTTTGATTTAAAGTTGGTAGTACGATAATGCCTATATTGATGACATAATGGGTACCAAAATGTAATAGTATTATGAACACAATTTTAATTTGCATAGAGAAAAAATACTAATTAGCCACATTAGAGAGTTACAGTACCTAGTATCATTGTATGCCTCAACAACAATATTTTAATCAGAAATTCTGTTGGAAACAAAATTGTAATCTATTTATTTTCTAGATTGATCTTCAATTGCAAGTACCTACCAATGAACACTGAACATATTATTATTTCGATTAGGCTATTACTCTTCTTGTTTTTCTGTGACTATCGGGGTTTTAGAAATTGCAATTTTCCCGGAAAAATAATCTTAATAAAACGGAGATGACGGAATATTGGGGATGAAGGCGGTTTTAAAGGGTTGAACATTTTTTCCTCGAATGGAGATGAAAAAGCAATGTAAGTAAGCAAACATTAGGTGGAGTAGAAACCCATATAAAAATGAAAGCCAGGAGGAGCTAAAGATTTAGAGAAAGATATAGCTTTTACTCTGCCAGTTGCTAACTTAATCTATTTTTCAATCCGTTAGTTTTACAGCCAAGTAGAATGATGAAAATATTGATTAAAAATGATTATGAAACTGATCGAAATCGATTCCCAATTAAAGCTAAAGGGTTATGTAATCAACTCAAACATCAAAACTGTCATACCCAGACTCATCAAATTTGAATTCTTTTGTAATATGATATCAAATTGACGGTCCCCTCGTGGTGTCGCGTTTAGAATAACACCAGTCATTAGAGGCGACTTAGGAAATAGGTTTAGACGTGCTTTAGGCGAAAGGATTAGCAACCTGTCTCTGTTGTAATTTTTCCATCTCTTTAGAAATTTAAATTTGTGTTGGAAGTTTTTAGTACAGGCATGAAGTTTATGTTTGTGTAATTTTATTGTCGTATAATAATTATTTTGTTATCACATTGTAGTAAAGTACTTAAATAACATGTAAACATAACCTCCTCCTTTTTAAAGTCGTTTAAAAAGGTGTGTTCGGAATGCGTGTCGCCTTGATCACGGCTTACTTTTTCAATCAGCATCTTGCTTACGCGATAACTATGAATCGAATGACTTAGCACTAAATCAGTTAGATGATTTGCATTGATTCATTGGTAGTAGAAAGTAGAATAATACTTGTGTTTGCTTAGTTAAATTAAATCAATTCTGTTCCTAACTACGCCAGATTCATTCCCAAAAGTTTGGACGTGGGTGTTTTAATCTATTTTTTGTAGACAAGTGCCAAAACTATAATTGGTTTTGCATGCGGATATATGAACACGGATATGGATAAAATATGATCATATAAGTATTTGTCATGTTTAAGAATATTAACTACTTCTGAATGATACTAGCTTTAAATAAGATTTTTTCTGTTCAAGCTTTACTATTATTTGGCCATATTGATAGTAGATAGATGTTAAACAAGCGACTAAAGAAATAGGTTCACGTATGCTTTGGGCGACAGCCTAACTACTTGTCACTGTTATACATCTTTCATCTGTTTTTATATCTGAAATTATGCTGAAAGTGGCTACGAAGCGTGAAATAGGTCATCATGGTTTTGTCTATGTAACGTTTCGTGTTGTCTGCTCACCATTTGGGAATATAGGCGTGATTGTATGCATGTATGAACTTAAAGAACGTTAATGTACCTATGGTATATTTTGTCAGTGGATTGGTTACACTTAGTACCTATACTATAACAAGACTTAAGGTAACCTTTATTAAAAAAAAAAAGCAAAAACCTACACGGAATAAAAAATTATACACTTTTGTGGGTATAAAATCATATTCAGGGGAAGCAAACGCGAATGAAAAATACGTTTAACGTTTGTAATAGAACGAAATGAAAAAGTCGTGTAACCTCGAGTACTTTATTTCCAGCCTATGAAAATACTCTTTGAAGCTTTATACGTAATCGTTTCAGTGTTATTAGAGTTATTTAAACAGATGTGATTTTAAGTGTTCCCACACAATTTGGTGAAGGTGAATTCGTTGGTTTCTTAAAGAATATAAGAAACAACTGTTCTAGCAAGAACAATAAACTGTATAGCGTATTGAGAAGGGTGGCCGGCAGGTAAAGCCGTGGCTTAGCTCGACTAACCAAAGATATTGAATTTCGATAAGATTGGAGCAATAATTCAAGAGGATAGGTTAAGTAGGTGCGTAAGCTCTGGCACTGCAGAAATAAGACTCTCGTTGACAATGACGTGGGCTGACGGAGACATGTTGCTAAATAGTATATTCACACTCTTGTGTATTGGACGTACAATGTGGTGCTTATTGGGATCAAATACCGATTGCGTACACATGTTAAAAATAATTTTTTTTTTCGTCGACCTCAAAATTGATACAATCTGAAGATTATACAATCTTGGTTATCAATTTTGAGATCGACGAAGAAAATCATTATTTTTAACATCTGTTCGCAATCGGTATTTGATCCCAATAAGCACATTAATATACATTACATTGTTAAAAAAAAAGCTTGATACATCAAATTGAAATACAGCAAATTCGGAATTCCAATTCGAGTAGGCTGTAATGTTATTATCGGTACATATCACCGGGGTTAGGGTATTATCAAATTATGACATGACTTACCTAGTTACCGCAAGGCAACGTTGGTAGCATAAATTACTTTATAGTTTCAACGAACATAGCAATCCTATGATGTAAATATTGTCGTCACGATCATCATGAAATTTTCCAAGTCTACATCACCATATCATTGCGCTTAATCATGAGGACACTGTAAAACCAATAGGTGTCATTTCGTTTTATCTTAAGAAGTAATGTAAAGTAATAAAAAACTTGTTATAATACTACGTAATTACTGTTTATCACTAAAATAATCACTGCCCTAATTTCAGCTGTCACGTGTCTATTTGTGATTATCTGTCATTTTTTTCCTCGCTACTTTTTACTTACGATTGTTTCAAGGTTTGACTTGAAAGGTTTATACCCATAACACCATCGCTTTATCAATTAAGAAGCGAAGTATAAGCATTAAATGCCTCCAAGGTATCACGACAATCCTCCAGCGTACATTAATATTTAAGTAGCCATACACCTACTTGACTTTTTGAACAAAAAAGGTCGAGTAATCTACGAACCGAGCCGAATGGAAATAGAATAAGGAATAATAAACAAAGTAACTTTTACCGGGGCACCACTGCTTTGCACTGGGAGTTTTATTGCAAAACAGGTTTAAAAATTGGCGAGCTAATCTTAATATCATAGTGAAATATGATGACATTCGCGTTGCTTTAATCTTAGCACAGCCCCACGATTATGATGCTAACCATCGAAAATTTATGAGATGTAACTCCGAACTGATCTTCTAATAAAACAGGATTATAGCACGAGCAACGAGCGTATCTACTAGCCCAGAGAAAACCCTCACTAATTTTGATGTGTTTTGTACATCAAATATTAAGATAAAACGAAAAAATATGATGACTACAATCTTTTTATAAATAATTTACTTTACGTCGTTAAAGTGAAAAAACAGAGTCGTCTTAGAATTAACGAAAACATTTTGAAGCTTCGGCTTTTACTGTGTTTATTTACAGAGAGCGACGTGCCATTCAGTAACTGGTTTTTAATGTGACTGTGTGACGTGAATCATACGTGAATATTGTAAAAGATGTCAACCAATATCAGACGGGAAGTTATTGCGATATATTTCACTGTATTAATGAGCTTATCTAATAGAGTATATGTACATGTAAAGTATTGTATCTGTAGCATGTTATGATGTTTCAAGTGATATAAGGTAAGTTACTCCATAAGTGATATATTATGAAAAGTATTAGTACTCTAAAAATCTTGGTAAATGTGAAGCCAATAACAGATGTCAGCGATAAATTCCAGCCCAGTCTCCGACAGACAGTGCGGAATGGGAATACTTGATAGATATTCAAATAAGAAATCCCAAAGAACACTTCAAGACGCTATCTAGAAATGTAAGGTACTATCAAAATGCGTTCAGTCAAAGTAACTCAAATTGGATAACTAATAAATCAAGTGTTTCGTTAGACAAACTCTGAAGTTCGCGATTTAATGAGTAATTACAACAGATATAACACCTCCCTAATCATGATAAGCAAATGAGATTCTGGCTCATCTCAAGGACAAGGCCAGATAAGAGGGCAATCTCTTGGACGGTAAAGCAAACTAAATTTTCTCTCGAATTTTAATGACGCGTTTTTTGGGATTCCCGAGCTCTGCAACTTAATTATGCTTTCGTAACAATTTAGGCTGTCCCAGAAAATTAAGATGGATACCGTCCCGCTGCAGTTACGTGAACTGTAAATAGAAATGAATTCCGCAATCCAGGTAAGTGTCCGTCGAAATTAGTTACTTGTAGTTAACGCTGCCGCATTTCAAGAATCCGTCCTCGGTTTCAGCATCGTTTGCAGCTGAAATCCACTTTTAATTGCGTCGTTTGACACAAGCCGCGTGTCTGTCGCCACCGTGGTAATCTCGTCGAAAGTGAGAAACACGACTAATAGTTTGTTTTGTTTGCACTAAAAATAAATTGGCTAGCTGTCATTTAAAATTAGATAACAATCTGAATCTAGATTGGACGGGACGATGCGAGGGTATAAGGAGGTTGTTGGACTGGTGCGAGTGGTTTTTACCTGAGGGCAGTTGGCAGGGTTGGGAGGTGGGTTCGCGCGTTAAGCGGTGCGGACGCGGACGCGGGCGCGGAAGCGGGCAGCGGGCCGAGGCGCGTGTGGCCGCGCGTGCCAGCCGGTTACGACTGCCGCGGTCGCCGCCGCTGCCGCCGACCCGGCCCGGACCGCGTTATCGGCCGCGCCACCGTGCACTCACAACATACAACCGCATTACACCTGAATCACTAATTTACAAATTTGATGTAACACTGTAGTAAATTCGGATTATAGACTTTATCACGCGCGTTATCTTATATTGTTGAACCTACGTCATATGACCTTTAATTGGCAAGAGATAAAGAAACTAGTTAAAAAATTTGACATTGCGCTATCCCTTTACTCTACAATCACTACTGGTGACCTTACGATTGACTCATATCTGAGATAAGCTTGTAGAATGCCTTTTTTCTCAGTATTAATTGGACTGCGACAGGGACGGCGACTCGGACTGCTAATTAAGAGTAATAGTGTTACCAGATGTTATTGGATTATGTTCCGTTAGTTAAGCTTTTCTCATATAACTTGTAATAATTGATCAAGGGCGAATCGTTAAGAATATAACAAACTAATATAAGTGCCTTTATTAAATTTAAGAACGTTGATTCGTTAGTCTTTATTATGTAGAAATCGTTATCATCTCTTCAACGAAATGAAGAGCAGAGTCCGACATTGCTGTCACTAATTTAATAGCGAAGCAGTACAATAAATACTCTCTTTATTAAGTTTTGATGTGGATGTCTGTATTAGAAATTGTTTCATGAATTTCAGATTTATTCTTTGTTTTGCCAACATAATCTGTATTTTATGTATGATCGCGGAAGGTCTATGGGTGATGGTGATTGTTGTTCTTGGACTAACTTCCTTCTTCTCAAGTGCTTCCAATTTTCTATTCCCACCAATTTCCATTTCTATGTCTGAAATTTACATGTTTATATGGGAATGACAAGTACCTTTCTCATTTCGTTTAGAAGTTGTGAGCGTCTGACAGTCAGACAGACGACCCTTTTAGCCTGTTTGGGTGCGGAACTCTAAAAGGGAAGGGAACGGGTAGCCATCCCGCTTCAGCGAGCATCGTGGTTTACTACGCATTGTTATTGCTGCTATTCAACACAAGTTGCTTAGAATAAACTACCTACTCGTAAATATTTCACCCCTACGGACTGGGGACGTGGAAAATGTATTCGGAATTGGCGACGAAGTGGCGTTTTTTTTGTAAAAAAATGCCCTCGATTGTACTGCTTTGAATGTTTTCAGTGCAAACTAAGCAACTGTTTTCGAAACCAATGAGCGAGCATGTGTGTCAATAGGAATGTTGGCTCTGCCTATCCGACTGGATTTGGGACGAGATGTTTATGTATGTATACCTATGCCTCTATAAACAAACGCTTGAAGATTTTTGTCAAGACAGTCATGTTAACAATAATTTTATGCAGCAAAGTGCCATGCTAAGTGCATTCATGATAATTACAGAACTATTATTAATAAAGGCAGAAATCTTCAGCTGATGTCAAGCATTTCTCCCACGATGAATGTTCTTACTATTGAAAAAAAAAAACTTAATGACTTTAATGACTGAACGGAACGCAAGACAACGGACTATCTCTTTTTTTGTAACTTTTGATTAATTAATGTGTTTTATTTAGTTACAAAAATCATTGTTATCTACGAAAGGTAGAAAACCAGATCGCGGCACACGTCAGGCACGTTCTTTAGAAAAAGTTATTCGACGTTACAGGGTGTCCTAGAAAGCGGCTACAATCCATCTGATATATTCAGTCGATATCTCAAAAACTAAGCCATTTTACTAAACCTGATTTTATGTGGTAGGTATTTATCGTCGGTTTTGGGTCGTGTATGAACGAGCGTAGAAGCATATTAGTATTCAGATGTTGTAAAATTTCATCTCACTGAATTTAATACGGTCACAGAAGGAAACAAAATGGTCTACACTGGCTGAAAAGGAGGAAGTCATTACTGAAACGTGGAAAAAAAACAGGGGCACCAAAACCCTCCCTTGTAAGGTCAGTTTAAAAATAGTTAAGATTCCCATAGAAGATACGCCGGGGTATCATTAACATTTGCAAATCACGGACGTCACGGATTATGTACGGTGAATAATGTTTAAAAGATTACGGCAAACGGAAAAAAATCAGGCTCAGCGCTTAAGTCCAGCACCTCAAGTATTAAAGAAAATTGCACTCGATTTCCACAGTCATTTATGGCATAAATTTATCGGACTAGCGAGGAAAAATGTACGCTATCCAGGCAAAAGCCTGTGTGGTGGGAATAGCGACAATTTGTGGCAGATTGTAGAGTAATTTTGCAAAATTGCTTGTACAAGTTCCTTGTAGGCTTTCAACCGTTTATACTTGACTTTATTTTAGTATTAAGTGAATAAAATCGAAATTACGGATCCTTTACATACGCGTATCACACCTGTATATCCAAATGAACGAACGAAGACTGGAAGATCATTTTTAGCGTCATTTTGAGGTCTAAAGCTAGTCAAAAAGGGTAAAAATAATGACAGGATGCTAGCCTGTTACCGAATCAAAATGTACCTAATTCAATCTAATTTCCTTAGTGTTACGACATCCACAAAAGTAATGAAGACGTAAAAATCTAGACACAATTACCTCACGGATCCTTTGTATAAAGGTAAAACAGTCATTAGACATAGGGTAACGGCACCAGTTATGGACGGTTTAAGCTGACAAGCACCAGTGATGGACACTACATTCATAATTTAAAGACGAGAAGAAGAGAGTTGTGAATTGATTGTTGTAAAACAAATGACTTTTCCTTAGTGGGTAGTAAATAAGAGTCATTGTCCATTACTGGTTCTTTGTTCATTACCGGTGACTTTACCCTAATTATATTGTGGGATCGAAAAGGAAAATTTTAAATATACTCGATCAATACAAGCACAGACAAATTATTTCCTGACTCACAATGACAGGTGGTTTTCGCAGGAAACACCATTAAAATTTATCAAATTCGCAATTGTTTGTAATTACGATACAGATTAGGAATTTCAATGCAATGGCATGACGCTAAATGTCCACAGTTTAATTTGAATTAACTAGTGATCTCTAAGTCCCAGGTCGCATAATTTGTCATTGGTGTCGTTTTGTCGATGATTATTAAATTATTATATTTCACGAGGGACTGTGATGTGTTTGCGAGTAATTTTAACACCTTATACATTGAAGTATTTACCGGAGGCATCATAAGTATACTTAATACCGCACGTGAAATGTTACAAGCCGTTAAACAAACAAGCTATGTTTAAATGAAAGGGATCTTAAGTCATCTTACACTTGGAATAAACGTAATTCCGCAGTTAATTAAACCCCACAGTTAAAGCAGACATTCACGTATGTTTAAGTTACTGAATAACTAAAAAAAAGTTAATTAAAGCTCTATTTTTTTTTTAAATGCCTCTTTTCCCAACAAAAAACTCCAAGTATGGTTGATATTCAATCTACCAAAATAGAAATAATAAAATTTGAAAAACCTTAACTGAGTACAATACCAGCCATTTAAGAGGCAAGAGGCATTAACTAAAAAAAACATTACAGCAAGAAGATTGTTTTAAAGGCACTACAAAGTTTATTTTACCAACTTTCTCTCAGTCCAGAAAATAAATGTATTATGTTACAGTTTCGTAATTATTGCTTACCAACCAAGGTTGAATTAATTAAGCAAGGGAGCACTTGCGCATAAAATACGGCATGTTACTAGGCAATAAACTATAAATACAATACAATAAGAAACGTTTTAAATATTTGACCTTTTTCCTAGAAACATAAAGACAGTTTGTTATTTCACTATCAGACAAGCAGCAAACGACATTTTGATAAAATAGGAGTATTATTCTGCGTGTTGTTGGGTTAGATTAACAGAATCCCTGCTAAATCGCTGCTCCTCTCTACTACTCAAAGTTGGGCTGGCAGAGATCGCTTTTTAGAAAAATCCGATTTAGTACTTTGTACATTTAATTTGTGACGTAGGGGGAAAGTGGGTACATTGATACACGGGGCACATAGATACGGCTAGCATAGAAACTAAACGAACGACCGTGCACTGTTCATTCACACACACATAGACACCACCAACGGGCCCAATCAGCTGCCGGAATATCGCCGACGCTCGGTCGGTGTGTCGCAGACGACAAGTACGGATACGTTTTTTTAGGTTGAGACTAAAATTTCGTCAATTATATGAAGTGTATCACTTGGCAGTGTTGTTTTGTTATTCGAAAGAGTCCATAATTATGCAGTAAGTATATACACTAAAGAACAATATAATTTTTTTTTTTAGTCTTAGTTACTTGCAGTATTTATTTAATAATAATTTAAATTTTATAAAGTGCTTTGGGGCACATTGATACGAAGGTCAATGGGGTAGATTGATACTATATCAACAGTATGAGAGTAGGTAAGTTTTTATTTTTCTTTCAGGAAATGGTTCGCACATAGAAAAAAAAAAAGACCGATAGAGTGTCTATAGATTAAACTGTCGAGGGATCTGCAATTTCTGATGTGATTAATGGCACTTTATCTACAAGAAAGGCAGCAAATAAAGATAGCAACTTTACTACATCGATTTGAAGTTAATTTGTTATAAATGAGAATGAATTTCATAAACAAAGTTTATAACCAAGGAATACATGCATTTTACTTTGTTTCTAAATAAATTTATGTTAATAATGTATGGAGATGTTTAAGTGAATCTAAGTGCCCCTGGCCTGTATGAATGCACCCCGTATACGGGGTAGTTTGATACGAAACCCATTTCTCAGAAAAATAGTCATAAAAAAAATTAAGTGCATTTTTACAGACAAATGTGAATGTAAGTTTGTACCCAGATACATTCTAGACCTTTGAAGAATAATTTTGTTGCAGATGCTCTATGCCTCTTCTTTTTATCGGCGAAGCAAAAAAACCGTATCAAGCTGCCCCCACTCCCCCTATCTGTACTCTTTTCTCTTTTTGTGGAATAAAGAGTTTTTTACTAACTTACTTATTAATTAATGGATGAGAACGCAAAGCTTTTCAGCCGCCTTTCCTTATGTTACAAAAATTCTGCAACTTTGTTTACTTAGACAAATGAATTATCTCTCTGTTTCAGTTTTTGTGGCTACATAAACATACAATCCATGGACATATTTACCAAAATTTGGAACATAGATGAGGCGCTTAAAACGATTCGTGACCTCACATTTAAACATAAAACTACCGCAAAACTCAAACGTAATGAAAAATACAGATAACTCAACTTAAATGGAGTTTAGATCGTCTTTTTTCGGGCTAGTTGATATGTCTCATCTAGGAGCCTCGGCAGCAGTTACCAAACGCGAACCGCGCGCTACCGCTCTGTACTCAAAATTTGGTTGCTGTCGCCACATGACTAGCCCGAAATATGTCGAGCTAAACTCGATTTAAGACGTCAGATATCTGTATTTATCAGTAGGTATGCCTCACTTTTATATAAATTATGTAATTAAAATTAAGTAAATATTCAAAATATAACGAAAAATACATCCATTCACAATTTGATTGTGAATTCAATTGAATTGCATCCTCTATGACCTCTAACGTCGAAGTCGAGTTCACCAACCGCAACGAATTCAATTTATTTGCGTCCACTGTGGTTGTGTTTATTTCTTTGTGTCTTTAGAAGTATCTTGATTATTTTACGGTTTTTATAAAAGAAAAAAACGTGAATCAAACTCAACATACTTCTATGGATTAATTTATAGAAGTGTAGTGTAAAACTCTGTCACAAGAAGTCTCTGCTAAACGATATTAGGGAATTCAAAAGGGGCTTAGTTTGATAATGTGTCACTAGAAGCCTGTGAGAAACGTCTCTAGGTTTATAATTTCCTGTGAAATGTTACGTGAACACTCGTTTTATGAAAAATAACGGATGGTAAAATATTTAAAACTGCGGTAAAATTAAATTCTGTGGCAATTTTCAGCAAAGCGCCATTTTATAAGCAAACACGATTGTTTTGTTTGACAAAAGGGTCGCTGGTTGCGTTACTGTGTTACTTTGTGAGGTATCATATAATTTTAGTCGAATGTTGTATACGTTATACGTATAATTATGTTTCCTGTGGGATAAAATGACACCTCCATTTCTTCCGAAGATGTCGTAAAAGGTGACTAAGGAAACAGGTTTAGGTATGCTTTAGACAACTGGCTAGCAACTTGTCACTATTATACTACCTCCTCTTCCATCTATTTTCAAACCTAAAATTATGCTAGAAGTGGCTGCGAAGCGTGGAATAGCCATGGTTTTATCTATGTCACGTTTGGTACGTTCTACGTTTCCCCCGTTCGGGACCTTAGGCGTGATTGTGTGTATGTTTATTTGTTTGACATAGTATTGTGAAAAATTGTCAGGTTAACTAGAAGTATTTTGTAAAAATAATACGTTCAGTGCCAAGATTCACGCAGCGAATTTTTCTTGGCAACGATGTATTTTTTTTCAAAAGCGCTAGTAAACTAGAAGCAACAGCTGAAACTGTACAAGTGTCCTTAGGGGTATTTTATTTGCATTCAAATACCTAAACATTATGATTTTGGAACGTCATCGGCCTTGTACGATTTTCCTCTGCTGTAATTAATTAACTTCGGGCTCAGAAAGAATACTAATAGTATTAATAAATGTATCAAAGTTTAGTTTTAAAAACCAATGGCAGGAATCCATTTTGTTTTTATAAACTTTTATTTAATTTAAAATTAACTAGTGTGTTAGGTATATATAAGTAAAACTTGTAACAAGTGAAATCTTGTAACTTAATATTGAAGCAAAATGTCATCAACCGATTGGGCTAAAATTATGTGTTTTTTGTATGTACATTAAACGAATAAGACAGTAGATTTCTAATGACCTGACGTTGATTGTCTCCAAAGGAGAGAACTTTTCAACAGTTAGTTGATTTTTGGAAATTTGTACCTACGTGGTAAACACAGCTGATTACAGACGGCAAAAAAAAACATTTTTCCACCGTTTCTCATACGTAAATAAGTGTCTCTTCTTTTACCGCTAAATATTAACATTTGAAACGTAACAACACTGATTCTGAGACATTTTCTTCCAAGTAGACATTAAATCGATTGTACTAACGATTCTGAATAGATTTAAGCGAAAAATCTGTAAAATTTCATAAGCACATGTATCGTACTTTATTGTAGAATTTTCGTATTTGTGATTATCGACATATCAAATAACAATGTAGGTTTTTCACACTCACATTAAACGAGGTGAATTTTATTATTTTTAAAGAAGAGAACTCATTGCGCCGACCGGGCTAATTGGAGTTTGTTTCGCCCGTAAAACATGCCTTGCCACGTGCCAGTTGCCGGATACGTCTTCTTCCGTGCCTCGCACGTTGCCATTATCAAAATAAAACAACCATAGAATTGAACAAGACGCGCTAAAAAGAGCACGTTTCTTGTAACAATAAGGCCTTTACGTCTGTGACAGATGATTTGGGTAGCACCTAGTGACACTTAGGCTCAATTCACACCAGAAGAGCAGCGCAGCGCGGCGTAGCGGAGCGCAGTTTCAGTGTCATGAGAATTTCAACTTTATTTTCATTATAATAAGACTTATTATCGCATGAGAAACTCAAACGATGCGCGCGGATGCCCGCGGATCCGCGGGAATTCCAGCGCATTCCATAAACAAAGCCGTGCGACTGCGCGAGCTGTCGCGGGAATGCCCGAGGATGCTCGAGTAGTCGCGACGGCCGCTGTCAATACATATGTCAATATGTCAATAATTGTGTAAATTCCGGCGACTTCCTATGCATTCCAGCGGCTTCTCGAGCAGTCGCAGGAATCCTCGCGCATTCTCCACGGAGCGGGTCGCTGCGCTACGCCGCGCTGCGCTGCTCTTCTGGTGTGAATTGAGCCTTACGCTCGTGGCTACAACGCCTGTATGGGATAGGATGCCTCGGCCGCATCCGCGACATGTTTAGTGTAAGCAGTCCTAGCCGATAAGAACACATACACTCATAATACATACATCTCGCCTGTATTCTCAAAAACAGCGAGGCAAGCAAACAAAACTTTACATAGTCTAAACCATGCCTATTTCACGTGACTAGCCTGTCGCCTAAGCATATATACCTATAGTCGTCTCTTGCCATAGAAGAAATGGAAAGGTTTAAGGTAATTAGAACACACTTTAATTAAAAAGTGTTGAAAGCGCCGTTTCGTAAGAATTCTATGAAGGACGAACTGACGGTCGGATGGCGAAAGCTAAGTACAGACGGTCCGTCGGTTTCCATACGGAATCCTAAAAATTGTAAAACCGTCTCGACTTTCAATCTGCGACAATAGCATGCAAGGACATCCCCAATGTTTTCCGGCTCACTTCGCATGAGTGCTTGCTGGATTATTGGCACTTTTCGGCATTTGATAACCCGCCGTTTATTCGGCTGAATTCGTTCAGACGGTCGGGTATTTGTCGACGACATGTTTACAATTTGATTGACAATGGGGTTTTATTAAATGAATTGGCAATTTGGAGAAGTCTCAAAGGCGTCCTTTGCTGGTATTGAATAGGGGTGCCTGCCGCCAAGAATTCCAGTGAAGTAATTGTTTATTATTCACTAGATTCTCTTTTGTTTCTCACATAGTATCTAGTAAATATTACTGCATAATTACTTACATAACAGTAATGTCAATTGTACGGACAAATACGAAAGTTTTTCTAAGTTAACATGCGCAGAAGTTGGATAAACAATAGTGCAGTCTTTTAGCTTTTCTTATTTACAGCTGATAATCAGGTATGCATCCGTTTTTCTCACAATAACTGGTGGGATGGAAAACGTCACAAATACACAATTAACGCTCATGATAAAAATGTGGAGTGTTTGTAATGCATTGGCTTTGATCCTTATGATCATGGAGTATCATTTATAGCATTTCAGATGATTCTTGTAAAAAACGTTAAAGGAGATTCAAACTACTGTGTCGTAAAATATTCTTCTGACGCATTAAAAGTACAGAAATTGTACTCGTTTTCTGTAAACAGGAGATAGAGGGCATTAATAATTTCTTGCTTTAAGTGTTGCCGCCATCAACGCGTCTGTCTTTGAGAATATTTGCGACGTTAAAACAACGAAGCGTCTTGAGCGAAAAAATATGTTTCACTCGCGAGTTTTTATAAACAAACGCCATAACACTTCAGCGGATCGTGTCGCAACGAAAAATGAATAAAAAATCAGTATCTAAGAAGAAAGAGAAAGATTTTCGAATGCAACATCGTTATGATCAAAATTACGCACAATTATAAACTTTTACTTTCTCCGCTCCTTTGAAGTCTGCTTTTAACTTAATACAGAATGCCAAGGGTGTCATAACTTTGTCAGTCCTAGTACAGTCGTGCTCATAGGAGTAATGAAATGACTCTGGATATCGGATTGTGCAGTGAGCCGGGATTTATCCCGGAACATGCCAGCTCACTGCTGGTTCTGACACGATGTATTTACTGGATTGCCCCGGCAAAGGTCAATGTGTGACTATCACTCGAGGTGATATGAAATGGATACGACAAAGGACCGTGTTATGTTTCTGCTAAACTAGCAAGCGACTAAAATACATTACCGGCTTTTTTTAAGAGCTTAGTTAGGGCACAAATGGGCATGTGGTTTACCTAATAGGAAGTAATAACCGCCACTCATGGGCACCCGCAACATTACCCGCTCTTTGGCAGACTAATAGGTTTGTTTTCTAAGGAGGCTAGTGTGCGTTTGTCTGTGGCCGCTGTGGCAGGTTGCACCCGATGATGGGTCACGAATCTGCCCAAAACATGTCTTACTATCTCGATACAAAGACGTGAGAGTACCCGTTTTATTTCACTATGACCCTATGTTATAACGCTCCGAAAAAGTAGAGCCAAAATTGACTGAGTTATATTATTGGTTGAAAATGACGATAGTTATAAGTCACATTTGTTTTGAAGAAAACTCGCGAAATCGCATTTAATTTTAAAGTAAAACAGCAAAACTAGTTTTGCATAAAATGTCAAGTTTTCCTCGGAAATGCACCGATTTTTAAAGTACAAATACCGGGTAGAATGAATTATTCACAGGACTCAGCGGGAACTTTCACAAACTCAAATTACTAAGTGAAACTTGATTGTTATTTACCTAGGAAATACGTCTTCGTTTTGATATTATTACTGGGTTAGGAACATCTTCCTAATTGATCATGATATTTAACATTAACTACCCAAAGGGACGTCTTAGCTCTTTTAGACATAATAACGAAGCAAAGGGAAATTTGGTAAAGAAAGTGAAACTTGGAATGAAACATTAGATATTCTGATCTAAGTATAACATGGTGGACAGTCAAATTCCAACGAACCACCGAAGCTTTTCTTTGTCGAGCAATGTAACTATGACGATGACGTTAACTGTAAATGGTTGTGTGGTGGATCAATAAAATTGGTTGCTACTATTGGTTGTAAAAGTTGCTACAAAAAGTGAAATAGGCATGTTTTAGGCTTTGTAATGTTTCGTTGCCTACCTCATTTGAGAATGAAAGCGTGACGTATTGATACCTATATTAACTACTCAACCATTATTAAAATGCAGTAGCAACAAACGGAAAAATACATTTCATTCTTTAACTTGTAGTTACCATCTCTACTTAGAAGGTGTTAGGTTTATGGTTATACCGCTGAGAGGAACCAAGTCGTAGGAAGAAAAGCCTTCCTCCGGGCGGAATACGTACAACAATTAGGCAGTAACGAGAACATAATCAAAACGAAGCCGGGTGAAGGTTGTGCTTTTAATAATGTAATAAAATATGTGCCGGCTTTCTAGGGCCATTTCATAACAAAATACTACAATACCCCGCATAATAAATAAACTTCTATTTGTATGAACGCTATGATTTGAAAATAAATGTCGTAAACGTTTTCATGTGTAGGTAAATAAAATAATCAATGTTTATAACTGTTATTATTCACACACATTTAAAATCCTTTATTAAGCTGATCGTGAGTAAAGCCGGAGCGGGTCGCTTGCTTGTATTTTCCTAGTTTTACTCGAAAACATTGAATTGAAATTGGAAGTGTGGTGCCGGGTTAGAATAGCACCTCCCCCTTTCTTCCCGTGGGTGTCGTAAGAGTCGACTCTGGGAAAGGGTTAGTGTATTGTGGGCGATGGGCTAGCAACCTGTCACCGCAATATCACGTTTAACCATCTAGTTACCTTGAATTTGCTAAACGTGGCACTGGATTTTTGAATTACAGTGCTCTGCCTACCCCTTATGGGAATAAAGGCGTGAGAATATGTATGTGAAATTGGAAGAAAATATTTCCAGTATGAACGAATTAGGCACATAGTAATTTTGCCACATTGAACAACAGCTTCTGAATTCGGGCGTCTCATAATCTCAACTACTCAATTCGACAACGTTTCTTTCACAATCTAATATATATGTTAAGTAAGTAAATATGCTGAAAATAAACGTAGGTACCTCAATACGATGCAAATCCCAGTATACCTGGGAACCGCCGTGAAAGTGGCGAGTCTGTTCTAAGATGTAAATTGATGATGTACTTTACTTTGTTGGTATAAGATAAAGCCCAAAGCTCGGAGCTTTTACCCTTTACAAACCTTTACTTCGAACAACCTTTTTCAATCCGTATCATTGCTACAATCTTAAGTAATTCTACTATTCAAAGTCACGTTCTTATGTGATCGTTGTGTTCGGAGGAACCGAAATACTGTCCCGAGAAATCGGAGACGAACAAGAACGAAATGATAAAAATAATGACAATAATTGTCTCATTCCGTGTACCACCCTCCGAGCATTTTCTGTGACGTCAGAGCCACAATAAAATTGTCTTCTGAGTGTAATAGTAAAACGCTAGGGAACAGTATTCAACCGTCTGCAAGCAATCTAGTGGGTAAGAATAGCAAAGCTGGGGTCAGTAGCACTGCAATATGGATGATATATTGACCTTTGCCATCGTATAACGCGGATTGTTTTTGCTATCGTCCTGACCTGCGCTAAATTTATCAGAGAAATTCCCGAGTGCCAGATTTTCTGACTTTACACCATCCGTTTATTTGTGAACCACTTGCGTTTGTTTTTATACATCCCTTTAACTGATTTTAGCTGTGGTCACGTTTTACACGATTTGTCTTCGAATTTTAATCTTGTTCTCTATTATTTTGTTAACGTACCAGTATTACTTATAAATTTCATCGTCTAGATGCGCTTTATTTGGTACAAAACAATATTTTGTTAGATCTGTACCACAACTTTAATTTACGGTAGAGTTTAACTCAACCAGGAATTTACAATTAAACATCCATTATTTTGCTTCCAACAACTTACTTAGTCTGATTTCCATAATACCTAATGATGTTTTCATCTCAGTTGTAATTTTAATTACCATTAATCAAAGCGTAATTATTATTCAAAATGAGCAGGGAATACAGGCTTGACTTGACTCCTTGGTAATTTCTTACAAGTAATTTTCTCTAATTCCTTCAAGCCGGAAAATAAAATCTTCTCATAACTTTATGACAGGTCGAACTTACCTCGTGCAATGTAATTAACCTTATTTAAAGGATTAACTTGTTAGGAACTGGTTTTGTTGAAAGTATCGGTGTATCTACTATGTAACGTAAATTGTGTTTGATTAGGGTGTTTAACCTTTAGTTGAATATAATTTTTTAACAACTATGTTTTGTAATAAAATTATACTTAATAGGCTTTTTAGACTATTTTAGGCAATTTGTTCTTGCTTATAATATCCATCACAAGCTGGTCCATGTTAAAACCAAACAACTGACGAAATCGAATAAAAACGGACAACATAAATGGGTAAGGTTCAAAAAAATTGTACATAGTTAAGGGCTTTAATAAAAACAAAAGTTAATTGATTCTTTTGTGTTACGACAATTACCCATACATTTTGTATAGGTAATTTTCGTAACACAAAAGACGCGATCGTGATTTTGTTTTTATTAACCCTTAATTTATGTACAATTTTTTTGAACCTTACCCAAATATCGTACAATTCTTACAAAAACCACAGACTAGAGCGTATTTTCATGTGCGTCTAATGAAACCTGCTTTCTAAGAAGAAAGAAGAAAAAAGAGACAAAACTGGGTTTTCTCGAGAAAAGAAGTATCTAACTATACAACTAGAGGGCAGTAATTTTCGATATTTTAGGATTAGGAACTTAGGTTTAGAAGATCTAATGATGTTGTTTTGTTACTAGGTGTTACAATGTACGTACAGCATCAGCAGTACAATCCAAAGTAGAAAAATGTAGGAGATAAAGTATTACTTTTTCAAGTTCAAAGGCAGTTCTGTTAACAGGATCCCCAATTACGAATTTACCGAAAATATGTCAAATTTCTAGGAAAAGCAAAATAGGTAAGCGTCGGTACTTTCCTGGCTTTATTATACGTCTAGAGAAGTTACTAACTTAATAAAAACTCGTGTACTCTTTACACGCCTACATATAAAGGAAGTATAACCTAAAACTGTCTATTCAAGTTCAGAGGTTGAAGCCCGAAAGGATAACAACATAATAGACAGAGGGTAAAGTAAGGACGGAAAGCAAGGATGTGGTTTAAATTGGACCATGTGACTTAGCCTCTGTCATACAGGCGCGGGGGGCTCCCGTGGCACTTGCGGGGCGTAAGCTTCACGCGTTTTTAGCAGGGCCCTAACGCGTCACAGGAACATCAACTACCTCAAATGCCCCGCCTTTAGGCGCTGCGCAGAAGACAGACTTTTTGTGCGATCGAGTCTGCGGCGCACAAAAAGCCTTCGTCGATTGTATGCATTGTGCGCCGGACTATTTGCGCGTCGTATGCGTTACTGCATAATATGATTCCATTGGTTCTATTTTCACAGACTAAAAAGTCCATCGCGGATAGTGTGCCGTCTGCGCAGGGCCTTACCGCGCACGCGTCGCTAGCGCGTCACACTATCAACCCTCTAACACCGCCGACAGCGGGAGTGCAACGAGTGCGATGCGCCTGCAATGCTAGCGCCAATAGCCCTCGATGGACCCGCGCGTGTGCTGTTAGCGAGGTAGAACCGTAGCGCGAAAGTGTCACTATGACCTCACGCCAAGGGCCTGCTAAGAGTACGCCATGTAAACGGCCAAATCTTCTTTGACTTACATGACGCAACCCCCTAAGTAGTCGAAAAAAAAATCGCGACCTCCTTCCGGTACTTCGATGTAGGATTACAAAATGACATGTGTAATTGGAACAACAACCGCGTCTTTCTGATTTTCCTTATTTTATTTTTTAACTCGGTGAAACCAAGGGGTCGTGACCATCAGAATAATAAGCAGAGTTAGAGCAAGATATTTTTAGTTTCAATACAAAATTGTCACTCAATTCAATTGAAAGTGCAGATCTGAGAACAGCGACAACTTGATGCTATTTGTACTGACTCCTCTAAGCAGTCTATACTTGGCATAGAGATACACTCCAATTTTAATATCATCAAAACTATTTAAGGCATACCTTTGGAAGAGTTCTCAAGAATTTACATTCAAACTGTTGCAAATATCAACAAGTATTCCGGAGTTGAAGTTTCGCTGGGCGTAACCGAACTCCTTCACCACAACATACATGTTACAGACCCCAATATAACAAGATACTATGTTGTTCAATATGTGAGAATCGACTCTATGGGGTTGGTCGAAGATCTATTTCAAATTCAAGCTGGTTGTAATAGTATTCTCATGCCTCACACGAGTGATTGGGTTGTCCAAAGCGTTTGTGTAGGTGGTCTGTCAGGGGCTACTCTATGTAAAGCCGGTCCTAATGTTCAATCAGTCGATGGTTAAGCTTATACCAAAGAAAAAAAAAGATACTTAGATATTGTATAGACGACATGACATTTTCTTTAGAATTTGTTAGTCTACAGAATAGCTAGAAGTAGTTTCAAAACTCCGTCTGCGTTAAAACTACTTCTAGCTATCGTCGTCGTCCCTATGATAGCGATTTGTGTAAATTATGGTAGCTTATGTCACTTTATTACTGCGCAATTCTGCGAAGAAAAGTTATAAAGATGTCAATTTTTTGCTATCTATTTCTTTGTGTTGCCCTATTTGTGCTAAATCCTATTATCTAGGTAAACTCTGTTCAAAATCTGTATAAGTAATCAAGTACAGTTTGCGAGAATCATTCCAGACAAAGGGTTCGAAGAGGGCTTAGAGCTAAACTGTGGTTACTTAGGTCGTAGTAAATGTAAAAACCAAACATAAAATCTCAGGACAGGTAAAACCATTAGACTACTTGATAGCAAGAAATCTTAATATAACTCCTACTTGAGATGCTTAGTTTGTCTGCTTTAACCTTACAGCTTCATGAAACATCGCAAGACTCTTAATTTTACAATCTCTATTCGAGTCTTCCCCCAGATTTCGAA
Source organism: Adoxophyes honmai (assembly GCA_005406045.1). Classification (NCBI taxonomy): domain Eukaryota; kingdom Metazoa; phylum Arthropoda; class Insecta; order Lepidoptera; family Tortricidae; genus Adoxophyes; species Adoxophyes honmai. The sequence goes on from BHDV01045352.1 coordinate 372,559, forward strand.
GTAACAATAATCTCTGGTATTAAAAGGTTAAAACTGTCCTTACTTTGTATTCATTCACTAAGCTTACCTGACACTTGGTGTACTGGAACTAATTCAATTGCGCATGCGACTGCTCCTGAAAAGCCGATACGTACCTGAAACAAAAGAATAGGGATAAGCCAATGAATTGAAAGCAACAATACAAATTGCGAACTTTTAACAATGTTGTATCCGAAATTCCAAGGAATCGCTCCCTAATTTGACTGCTAGCGTTTGCTACAGATTTTCAATACATTTAGGTATTTAATTTGTATGCAAATTTACAGTCGAAGCATAAAATTACCATACATACATACATACATACATACATACATACATACATCACGCCTGTATTCCCAAGAGGGGTAGGCAGAGCACATGAATTCAAGAATTCAGTGCCACATCTAGCAATTTCTGGGCATCCAGATGGTTAAACGTGATAAAATTACCAGCACAGCCAAATTCTATCAAGAGCTGGTTCAGGGTTGGGTAATGTGGGTGTGATGATATATCTAATACCTAGATTTAGAGGTACACGTAATACTGTTCCTATTGTTCGTGAATGCTTACAAAGGCCGATCTGTTGAAGGTTGAATGGACATTAGGCAAGCGTGTTCTATCTTATATTTTCGGTTATCTATCAAAGTGAGTCCCCGCACGTAAGTGTGTGTAGTTTTTAATCATCAGTGCTTAATCAATTTATGAAATGAAATAAAAATAATCCTTTTACTTAGATTTGTGAGCCATTTAACATTTATTTTTAAATTATCAACGGTGTTTAACTTAACAGGGTTTTGGAAAGGTGGGGGTAAGTTCTTTCATTGCCTTATCACCAAGAAGACCTGAAAGATGACTTATGTGTCGTCAACATCATGTTCAGAACATAAATCGAAGTAATTAGATGAAATCGTTAAAAGTGAATATTTTTTTTGTGTTTTGTTCATCACCCCTATAAAACATGACGCATTTCGATTCTTCATTTCTAAAAACAGGCGGATACACATATTTTAAATTGAAGGTTTTAGTACTTCAGTTACTGAAAACTAGACATCGTGTCGAACTAAGTGTACCAATGCAATCGTCCTTGTTTAATGTATGTTTTCGCTGTAAAAGTTATTTAGTGGCCCATTATAACTGCAATCTAGAGCTCGAATCGGTAGTTAATAAAATTGTACCATTGGAATGTTTTCTCTGCAATTACGCTGAAAGTATAATTTTTGTCGTCAGTAAAAAGGTAGTAAGTAATGTGTAAGTAAAGTATAATTAAAACAACAGAACACGTTATTACGCTACTTGGAACTTATTCTTTTTTAAAATTTTCTGGTTATTTTATCTGTATCAATTAGTTTTTTTTTCATTCACTATGGTACCTATATGACTATAGTTTTTTCCACTTGATAAGCCAACAAGCACAATATACTATTAACTATCATGTCTGACGCCACTTAGTCTTCAGCTCGTTATTTAGCGATCAGGCTAATCCAGGCAACACTAAATCTTCTTTCATTGAAAGAAACTCATGCATAAGCAACAATAGTATTATTTAAAGGCCTCTCCTTGTAAATGGACACCATGAGTTCAATTTCCGCTGTACTCCCAGAGGTCCTTCGTAAGGGCCTATTTATCGACTGCGTGTTCACCTTTGACAATCAATACCTTTTATACGCGGGCTTTGATGTCCTCTGTTGCATGTAAACATCATTATTTTTTGCTTTAAATTAGTAAACACTGTTTGTGTACAATTTTTAGGGCAAATTGGAGAATTGAAAGTCTAGAAAGTCAAAATAAACGTCGAAGCAATCTGGGTTAAGAAATCAGTTTTAAATTTAATCCATGTCATTTTGACACCAGAATAACGTATATTACCGACTAGTAAGGCGCTAGTAGCGATGCGCATGAGATCGACTATACCACTATCGCCACTATGTCACTATTCACTGTGTAACCTCTAATGAGAGACGTAAGAAAGTGACAGGTGGATTGTGGACTACCCCGCGCGCGGTCTCGTACTTTTGAATCAAGAAGATTTAACACTTTTTTTGACATTTTCGTAATGACAATAACATTAAAAGGTTTAATTATGCCAGTAAAAGATAAACGGTTTCTACCGAATTTACTGGACTAATTACATACCGATCTTCATAGGAATGTAATAAAAGGAATAACTAGCAGAATTGAAGTAGTTAATAACAATGATTAATTTTACGAAAGAGTTAAAATAAAAAAATAAAATGAACATTCTAAAACAACGGAATACATTGAGGATATTGAAGCATGAATAATGCATGTTATCAGTTATACAGTTCATAAAATTTGCGCTGTACTGAATGAGCTTCGTTTTTCACTTACGTGCATTAAATTTCAATACTAGTGTTAATGTTTTTTAGCGAATCATGACTTCAAAAGGTTTTAAGCTTTTGATATTGGAGCTTTTAAAAGTTCAAAGAGAATGCAGGAACGCCATTAAACGAGATTTTAATTTGTATTTTTAATTTTTACCACGGAGTACTTACATTGTGAAAAGTTTTGTTCTCTTTTTAAGTACGGTGAAAACTCTGGCTACGAATTGTATTTTTAGCGTTGGCTTTTATCTATTAAACTTGTCTTGATACAAAACGCTCTATCTTTGTACTATTACAAAAAGTATGATAAACGGGTAACAATAAATAGGTAACACACCTTTTTAGCATACTAATATAGTTCGGGAATGCGGAACGGCTGGGCCGATTTATGGTTTTGAACATGAGTACTTGAGTTACGAGCTTCTAGCGATTTCTTAAAATGCACAATAAAAATATACAATTCCTTCTTTGTGCATGCTGTTCGGCTGTGGAATTTGTTACCTGGTGATATCAGGAAATCACAGTCCGTTGCAACCCTGCGGAATCGTTTGAAGGAGTACTGGCTCGACAGCTCCTCCTGAATGTTTATGGTGTTGTCTGTATTCTGAATAGTGTAGGTAAAACATGTAGGTTTAGGTATGTATATAGAATGTAGTATATTTATTTTTATATGTATTAGTCTATTAAGTATTATATTATGTGTATTTTTATGTACTTGTATATGTATGTCTAGATTTATTGTACTAGGTACGTAAATTATAATACATTTATTTATTTTAGGTTATTGGTATTTTTTCTTTCTCAATTTTCTTTGTGTGTCTACTCTAATTTCACATGTTTTGTCAATCGCTTGAAGGTTAGCAGGAAGAGATCCCTTTTGGGATATGTTCGCCTTTGTACTTATGTTCTGTTTTGTCTGTTATTTTCTCATGATTATTTGTGCAATAAAGAGTTACATACATACATACATACATACAAATATGTAGTCTGTGTGGTGCCGTTTACATTTCTCATTTGTTTCTTCTATGGATGTCGTAAGGCTAAACAGGCTAGCGACTGGAATAGTGCTAAAAATAGTTTTGTATGCTCTACCTTCACCATTTAAAGGCATAATGTTTATGTGTATGTATTACACATAGTAAAACTAATTTAATTGACGAAAGATCCTTATAGACAGATACTTTACAACGTGCGTTTGATTATGATTCGTTTGAGTTAAGACACAATGATGCCATGAAACAAAAAAAAAACAAATAAGAGTAGGTACTTAGGTACTAATCTTATTGTTTGGTAAATTACTGTACAATATTACATTTTCTTTACTTTGCTAGTTATTGCTCTAATAAATTCAACCAACCTGCCAGATTAGATAATAAACAACCGATCTAGGAATAAACTTATCAATGGGTCGAGTTTGTCTTCAAATATTGGATTTACAACCAATCAGCTGTTGTAATTACTCTTTCGTAATTAAATTACTAGCTGAGCCGAGCCAAGAGTCTACAGCTTCCCGGTGAATGAATAAATAGAATTATTACTCAATTACATTCAATCAATTAACCAAATAAAAGGATTAAGATAAATTTAGACTATAGATTATCAATGACTACTGACTATAGTACAATTATAATTACATGAAGTGTGCGAAACGATTTTAATAACGATAACTATTTTATTCTACCTATGTGATGATAAAAACAGGCCCGTTAATCCGTCCGGAATAATTCGGACATGTGGCTCATAGGAGTCTGTACAATTTAGAGAAACTGATAGTAGTTGAACAGGTAGACGGGGAAAAGAAAAGATCGGGCGGTCAATTGGGCCTAATCAAGAAGCTCACTGACCTGCAGATACCTAAGACTGTCGAGGACAGAGACGCGCTTGGAAAATGACATGATAACGATCCACTAAAATATAAATTGGTGAGGACCAAGACGTTGCGTTAGTTCGTGTACAGTCAAGGAAATTGATTACTGTGCCACTTTGTACCTTTTCACAAGAAATGTCACTGTGACATACCATACTTTCTACTAATCAAAGCAGAATGAAACTCACTATGAAAAAGTTCAAAGTGGCACAGGTATCAATTTCCTTGACTGTACTATTCGGCATATAACTTGGCACGATTTTAGAATGAGAGATATATGTAGTTCGCGCAGTACTTTTTCTAGATTAATGTAAAGCGCGAATTTATTCTCATTTACTCTTTCTCTCTCTCTCTCTAAAATTGTGCCAAGTTGTGTGCCGAATAGTGCAGAACCCAACCGTTTTTAGTGATGGAAGTATTGGCATAGGTTTGGTTTTAATATGAGCCAATCATGACAGTACGTCCTTTTATTACGACTCCGCTTACTTACGACCAATCGCTATTAACGACAAAATTTCTACTACCTTCCGTGGTGTCACGAAAATTAGCGGATATAAAATTGTTTTTTTTTATTGGGACTTATACTTAACGGTGGTGCAACTTTTTGGTATTCACTCAAATACGAGTAAGAATTTAAAGTTCAAAACAACACCTACATCTAGTCAAGCGTCGCTTTGAAAACTCAAACTTTTTAACGACTTTAAGTGCCATGAGTAAAAATAGATTTTAACCTGATTCCGGCTCTAAATCAACCAATTTTACCCTAACTTTGGAAAGGACTCATTAAGGGTTCAAGTGGGAAAGCTAATACAGTAATTTAAAGACAACTTGCCGTCAGACATTGCAATTAGCTAAGTGGGAAATGGGTACGAGTACACAATAAAATTGTGAATTCCCGAAGGTGCATGATCTGGCTTCGATCCAAATAACTTGGTAATTGCAATCGAATTCATTTGAACCGAGTACGTACTTCCTTCCCGGAATGATCATGTGAAGTCTTTTAAGTATAAAAACATGGCGGATTGAAAAAAATGAGAATTTGGGCAAACGCGTCTCTTTGATATTTTAGTAGGCTTTGGTTGAAATTAAATGAAATTAATAATAGACACTGTTACTCGAAATTTGAGTAACGTGTTACACATAACAAACATCACGCCTGCTTTTCAATTGGCGTAGGCAGAGCACACGAAACATTAACATAGACAAAACCGTTTCTATTCCACGTTACTTCACCATTTTCTGAGGATGTCTTAAGAAATGGCTACTAAGGAAGGTTGGTTACGGAATGTTTTAGGCGGCATGCTAAATATAGTAAAGTAAAGCCTAAAAATATGCTAAAAGTGTAACTAAAAATCTCGTTTCTCCAGGTTCTTTGGTGGTGACGAAAATCAATTTAAACCATCAAGACAGCCACTCCCCTCTTATTGCAAAGTTTAAATAGAAAGGGTTAGCTTGCTCCAATCTAAACGAATTAATTTATAATGCCCTTCTAAATGATTGACGGGACTATAAATATAAACTGCTGTTGGTAGGTTGGTATATCTTCACTGGACCCTTCCCTGGAAGGGTGGAAATTCAAATTGAATTGCGATGCTGATGGTTCGATTTTTATGATTTAATTTGAACCACAGGCTAAATTACGAACCATAGAATTTTAATTATTAATTGCTGTCATCGTACGTTACTTTTAAATTACTCGTGTTATACAACATTGGTTTAAGCCATCATGATTTTAGGTTATGGGAAAACTGTCACAAATGGTCACATTTTATTGCATGCCTAGGCCTAGTTATCGTAGTCATGTAACTTGTTTTAAGCAAAATGTATTATGTGCAAAAGGAGTCATACAATACAATACTCATTTGTTTAAATTTTTAAGGGATCGCTCGCTGATCTTATTAGTATAAACCATATCGAGCCAATCTCGATATAGAGACCAACAACTCTACTCGAGTTGTTTCATTTAACTATGAGGGAACCTCACGGTAGTTTTATATTTAAAATTATCCTACAAGACTTCCTTTTTTCCTTTAGTAGCATAGAAGTGCTCAGATAATTTATCTGCGTTACGCCTTACGTTACGAAAGATTATAGTGTTCGATTATACGTGTATGTAATAATAAAAGTCTAACCGCTCTTTCTATACGCTTGCACCAGACGGCCATACGAATATGTGACTCGTCCCGTCCCCGGCTATTTCCGTAAGGGCATACTGCCAACGCCCGGGACTTCTCAAGTCACCTGAAAAACATTTAAAAAGTTTATCTGTCCCGTCCCGTGAGTCAGAGCGCGAAATTTCCACGTCAGACATATTGAGGGCTTGAAATAAAGTGATATCGCTCGAGTTTGCGGTTTGATTGCTGATGTAATTTCGTTCTTATTATAGTTTCAGACTCTCCAATTTTGCAAAGAGATTAAAATGCTGAAAGTCGATTAGTTGCTTCAGACAAGTCATACAGCTTGACGCGTTGTCATATCCAAGCGTTTAATATAACATTTAGAACATAACTATTTCGCGTGAGCTGCCCAGTCTGCACTCAGTTTTTTACTGAACTGTAGCCAAAAGAGCTTCTATATTTTGAAAACAGATTCCGTTTTCTCAGCAAGTGGTGTTTATTGAAGGCATAAATTTAAATTGTTTTGAAATTTTCTAAAAATAGTGGAAGGTGTTTTGAGGCCATGTTTTGTTCTATTCCTGTTCTTCAGTTGACCTCATTCGTGACCCTGTTGGGCCCTTTTGTAGAGAAAGACCCTTACAGTCATGCAATGTTAAACACACAGCAAACGGCGAGGCTCTGTATACTGTTGATTTATTTCAAGTGTTTCGTCGGCAAAGCTATCTCAAGCTACTTTGTCAATATGAGGGTCCCTCCCTGACAGTTTAAATATTGCAACACACTATGCAATTGTGGTCCTATATCAAAAGTAATACTATAAACAGTAAAATATGCTCGTTTTCTGTTTAATGTTTTATTCGTATAACGATACAAAACTCAAAAACTACTGGGGCGCTTTCAATAATTATTTCGCCTTTTGAAAGACATAAATTAACCTCGAAAAATTATAGGTAATTTTCGCAGGGTGATAAGGCAAAGACTAATAAATCAACTCTCAGGGCGTCACAGTTTTAGTCATACATACTATACTACACGCTTAAATATTAACTTCCTTTTTACACAGGGGAATTTTCACCTGAGCTATGACTAAACTACTTAACAAAATTTTAACACGAAACCAGCCTCTAAAACAACGACTAAATACATTGGGGTCCAGTCCACTACTCCACTCAGATATAAATCAGTGGGCAGCGCACCCATCCATTAATTTAAGCTGGCTGCTTAGCCCTTGTTTATCTTTTACGGATCGATAGCAGGACTTAAACATTTTTTATACAACAAGGAAAAGTACCTACAATCTCGGACAAAATACGCAACACAGTCAAACTTAAACACAGTCACAGTTAAACTTGTAGCACAGTCATAATGAGACTACAGGATGAATATCAAAAATATGTCGAGGAATGCTTATACCAGAAAATTTTATGGAAATATCTTTATATTAGCCTACTAAATCAGTTAGACAGGTACAAATTGGTCTAGACTTTCAGTCCTAGTTTTTAGGAAGAATTTAAGATTACGTGCGAAGATGATTCAGTATAATAAGGTGATACCTACACCTACACCTTAAGTAAAATAATGCGCCGATAGTATTTAGATGTTGAAGAGACGACTTTTTCCATCCGGGCTTGTCCAATATTTAAAAGACAAGGTTCCTTTGAATGTAAGTGCCAGATTTTTTCGGGTGTCCTTTACAAATCACATTTTGAAACTTCCCGTATTCTGATTAAAAATATCACTTTGCTTTGATCTGTTTATCGGCATTTGATCTGACGTCTTGATCTAAAATTCAAGGATGAGAGAAAAGACGAATTTTTGTCGTACATGAAGTATAAAACCTCGCAAGCGGATTTTTCTGTGTGTCCGTCACACTCATTAGTCAATGTCGTCTGATCAACCGACGGTTTTGTGGAGTTTTTGTAGCGAAAAACAGGCCAGGTTTGATTACAATGGTTGTTTCATCGTTTTTCCTGATAAATGAAAAAAGCTGTCATTGTTTCACGCTCAATTTTAGACATGTACCGAGTAAAAATAACTTAATATTTATTTTCAAAATCTGCATTTATTTTTTAAACGTACGACCCTTCTGTTTGGTTTAATGCACATGTTAAATAATTTGCGATGTTAGCTGAATGTGAAAAAATCTGTGGTCCATACTTTACTTATTGCCGGCAAATTATTGGACGCCAGAGCAAAAAAATTAAGTATTTTAGATGTTCTTTAATTGTACTCTTTACATATTTATCAAAAACATTTTTTTAATGTAGATAAAGTCTGTACATAATTTATCAATTTAAGAAGCGACTAAGAAAATGTTTTAGGCAACAGGGTAATGACCTGTCAGTATTCTATTTCTTTTATCTATGTTTAAACCTACAATTATGCAAAATGTTGCTGCAAAACGTGAAATAGGCACTGTTATTACTGTATGAGGTTTTGGGCGCTCTGCCTACCCCACTAGGGAATACAGGCCTGATGAACTTATGTATAATTTGGCATTAAAATACTTATAACTCATTTTACACTCGTATATAAACAACGAACGAAAATTAATGCCTGTACTTATTATTTATTATGCATAATATGCAGTCTTATAAATAATGTTTTATGACGACATTTCTATTTTGCACTCAATTGCGTGAATGTGCCAAACTCTTAACATGGACCAGCTTCAGTCAGCTCTACCCACAATAAAGGGCCCGATCAGACGGAAACGCGCACGGCATGTCGCTTCCTGTTCGCAATTCGGTGCGCACGCGAAAATTTACATCCACGAAAATTTTAAACCCATGAATTTACAGCCAGCACCGGGAACTAGACAATTTGACTTACCTCCATGGTGCGTAATGGCCGCTCACAAAAAGAACAAAATTCGAAATTCAAAATCGCCGACTAGCTTTTGCATTTTCTGGACTCAAATATTCTTTGGCGAGGCGGCGAGGCGGCGAGACGAAAGCGGCTTTTGTGTTTTATTTAATCTTAAAATATTAGAATTAAAAAAAGCTGCCAGTTATGCAGGTACTGTTTCATATTTTTGTAAATAAGACCAGCGATGACCACTGAAGCCTAAGAGTTCCGAGCCAGCCTGAATCTTCTGCCCTGCCTGGTTCGATCTCAATGTTTCTTTCATTGTTCCTTGTGGTGTCGGATTTAGAATAACACCTCTCCACTTCTTCCATTAATGTCGTAAGAGGTGACTAAGGAAACATGTTAAGGTATTTTATGCGACAGGCTAGCAACTTGTCACTATTATACCTGCCAACTCAAAACCTAAAAAAATATGCCAGACGTGGCCATTAAACGTAAAATAGTCATGGTTCTGTTTACATAGCTTTGTGTGTTCTGCCTGCCCCATTTGGGAAAAGAAGCGTTATTATGTACGGTATAGTTCTGTGAAACCTACTCCTTGGTTTTTTTAATCCTGTCTACCCGCTAGCCGGTGACAACAGCCGGTGAAATTACAAGCACGTGAGAGATTCTATTTTAGCCATCTAGGCTAGCAACACTTTCTGGTGTTGCGTGAGTCCGTGGATGGTGGTGCTCACTTACAAAGTGACCTAATTGCTGGTTGTCTTCATTTTAGTTTAAAAAAAAGTTGTTAGGTTACACAAGAGCGAGTCTTGCCCAAAAAGTTTTTAATGTTTATTAAGTATTTTAACAAGAATACATCGTAAGACTCACTTACACTGAAATAAATCGACCAAATCGAGTTATGGCCACTTCTAGCACAAGTTTGGGTTTAAAAATAGATGAAATATGTATAATAGTGACTTAATAGAAGTGTATAGTAAAGTCTGATGCCTAAAGCATACCTAAACCTATTTCTAATAGTCGCCTCTTACGGCATCTATGGAAAAAATTAAGAGGTGTTTATCCAATCCAAACACCACACATATTCATTTTTGGCACTTTCCTATTTATATTTTGTTAAACATACTTCGAAAATATCTTCATCGTCATATCTCTCTCTTTTTTTGCTGTTAAATAATTTGTGGCGCTTTAAATTTTAACAACCGCAGTTAATTGCTAATTATACCGGTTGGTAAACATCCCAGTCAACGCGATCGACGATTTTTCAATTAGGGGCGATTATTCGTGCGTTTCAACCAACTCATTCATCTGTACACTTTTATTTAAATAAGGAAGGGTTTTCTGATGCAATCCTTTAGTTTAGAAAAACAGGAATTCTGAAAAACAGTTGAAAACGACATCAAAATCTGCACTTCGTTAAAAATGTTGCCAAATGAATGAGACGGTAGAGCAATTCGGGCAGCTTCTTAGACTATTCAATTAAATTTAAATCTATGTAAATTTTATTTCTGTTGGATAAGACAAGTAAAAGTTCATAAAAATAATTATGTTCGTTGGTGAAGTTCGTAGCTTTCGTTATCATATAATTATAAATTCAATCGCAGACATATAATTAATGTTTTGCTTAAGTAGTCTCTTTTGTTACGACGTCATCTCCATAGAAGTAACCTTACTTCCAAAAATAAAATAATCCGTAAAATTGTTTTCCTGTATTACAAAATTCAATATTTACAACAGTAAAAAAGCTTGCGGAACGATTGCCAGCATTTAATTCTGTTTACTTACAACGGTGTTCTTGTTTACCGTCAATGTAAATTTAAGGGTTGGTTTGAATAGAATTGTCAGGAATTTTTGTATCAATTATATTCAGATGTCCGAATACTGTAGAAAATGTCTTGAACTATTGTAAAAGCAGTAATTTATACGTATTTACAAAGACTATTGATTAATTACCATTGTATTCAAATTTGCCTAATTACATCCCAGTTAGGTACATGCCATATTACGAAAACTACAGTACTTATCTCTTTTATTGGGAATAATTCAAAAGGAATAGTGAAGCACCAAGCTATTATTTTACCAAACCGGGTAAGTCAAACTCAAGTTCGTCGAACTAGACTTCTTATATACCAGCGCCATCTATTGGCACGAGACTAACTTGCCTTGTTTCAGAGCCGACTACCGTCCAGCCGCGGCGTCGCCTTACAGCGCGCATTTCAGCCGTAACGACTCGATCGCGCGTTTTCCGCCGGAGAGTCGAGCTCGCCGTCGTTCGCTCCGCAGCGCTCTCTTCGGTTTCAGCGATCGGAAGCATCGCGCCGGCTTCGTGTCCACTTACTTAGAGATGTTGACGCCAAAACATAGATGGCGGTGTTCACTCACATTTTCATCCCCCTCTTTTGTAAAGTAGCAAGAAAGTATAACGCATAGTCCTGTTTCAATCAACCTAAAAAATCTACAACAATATTTTTGGAAACTAAGCGATTATCAATAGTAATAGTTCCTCTAAAAATAAAAAATAAACATTGCTAACAACGACCCGATATTTGTTTTGTACTATATTGATTGATGAACGGGTTTTACTCAGAGATTCGCTCGACTGATTCGAAAGCAGTTCAATAATGATTGCCCATGATTGAGCGAGGTTAATAGGAGTATGACAATTCCCTAAACCAATTTATTACCATGCTAACAATATTGTTTACTCCAGGGCCTTGGGGACAATCTACAGCGGCTTCTAATCGAGTACTCGGCTAGGGTATCCCAGAGCACTTAGCTAAAATTTAAATACCTAAAAAACTTTAATAATTAAACACTTGTTTACATTTTAACGTCGCTTTACAAAGTAAATTTCACTTGTGAATTAAACCATAAAATGTTTCAATTGTGTACCATTCTGTGACTTTAGCAAAAACATTTGGAAGCGAAGAAAATTTGGCACAATAACAAGTAAATCTGTTATCACTACGTAGCGGTGAAACACTTGTGTCCCAACGTTGCATACAAATATCATTCAAATACGATTTAAATTGCAGAATTCGTTAATAAGTTAGCGCGACACTTCTAAGCAATATTCGATATGCATGAATATATTTCTTTGGATTTTGAAAAACACGTCCATCCTCTACCAAACGTATTTGTTTCGCAAATAAACATGTTTAATTGTTATTCAAATCTGAGTTTTAGTATCTTGTAACTGTAACCATGTATAATGAAGCTGCTTCACTTTGTTTTTTTTTTTAATAGCGTGAAATTTACAAGGAACACTCGTGTAGTACATAGCTAATTGCGTCGGAAAATCTAGTGTCTATTTGGAAACGACGACACTCAAAGTCTATTTAATTAAGTATTGTATTGCTTTTTTACTAGATGACTGAATCTTAGAATATACCTAATATAACTAAATCCAAATGCGTGGAATCATTATTCAATTACTGACTAATTATGACATTTCAGTCCTACGCAAAACAATCAATCATATGTGTTGACATGCTGAGCGGCACACGTTTGCTTTTCATCGCATCATCGATGTATACTTGTGTCTTTCTCTCTGAGTCACGAAATCAGCTCAAGTGTATACAATTGCATAAAATAATAACGTTCGTTCTCTTAACGCCTAGGCCGTATTCTCCAGGGAAACTTTAAAACGTAAACAAAAAACAAACTTTGACGAAAAATAGAACCTTAATAATTTATCTGTTGGCCATGTTAAATTGAGACTGGTAAACAGATAATGTGCTGCATGAGGTTGGTAATCCAATGGTAATACAATAATTCCGAAAATTAATTAATCGTCAATGCAATTTCGTGATAAAACTAACGAAAAAGCTTAAAATAAAGTAACAGTGGAGTTCCTATTGGTTTCTCTTACAAAAAATAACTAATCGAAATTATTTTTAGTCGCCCTAGATACATACTGAATCTGGCATTTACAAGTATTTATAGTTTTAAAAGTAGGTATTTTATTGTTCGCTGTCTCAAGGTTAGAATACAATAACGGCATCTAATTAGCCCACCAAAATACTGGCACAACGAGGAATTTTAACTAAGACAAGTACGTTTATTTTTACAAATAACATAAACATAATCAAACACGTGTATATAACAAATCGAGCGTCTATTATTATTAGTCGCCAAGAAATAGTATCACAAGATAAATGAGCCGAAAAAGATGTTTTCGGATAGTTCGCAAGTTTCCCCGGAGGAATACATTTTTTTCTCGTTAGCGATGAAAAGTTGAAGATGTGAAATTTTCATAAACTTTACCGTCAAGTTGGAGAAGATAAATGAAATATTTTTCTCGGTTCTTTAGCTCACTGCATTAAAACACTTTAAAATAGAATAGGATACAACAGAACGTCTTAATATTGCTTTCATTTCTGATCATACATATACGATACAATATAACGTCTTCATATTGTTTTAATTTCTGATCATATTTTTATGCTGATTTGGTATGAAACAGATACTGAGAATCAGTGCTCTGGATTGCGAGGGATAGAGACTTTTATTTAAATGTCAACTGCATGCAAAATTTTCAATAAATCTAACTGCTGAAAATATTGCTATTATATTTAAAAGAAAAGCAAGAAGATTGGTCTCAAACAGTCAGACACCAAGGCAACATGTCGTGTACGAGTATACAATAACTTATCAAGTTCATTCTATGAGCTTGTTATACAATGTAATACGTTTACAAAGTAATTTCTTTATCTCTTTACGTGCATATGCGTGAGATTAGCCAGAACACGATCAACGTTCCGTGACAAACATGTGCGCATTCGAGATTATCCTCTTTGATGATCAAGACGCAAAACAGCGCTTCTGATACGTAAGACGTTGTCATAATTACATTACACCTTGCACGCCCTTTCTGGAGATAAAGAAGCAACGTTTTTGATTTCGAAAATCCCGAGAACTTTAAGCATTTCACATTGAATACCTTTCTTGCTACTTCCCAAAAGCTGTTCTAAGAAACACGCATTCATTTACCATTCCCATCACATCATCGAGACTCCAGTCCCAGTTCCGTGCACTAAGAGTCATTCACATTCACTCATAGCACTCAGAGCCCCATTGGCCACAAAACACAGACACTACACCCGTGATAACGTACACTTTCTCGATATATTTTAATTCGAATCGACGTTTATATCGGTCGCAGCGCCGCGTGGACTGCGCGAGAGCTCCGCAACTGACGCGTAAACCACTCAAGCGCCGGCTCTGCACATATTCTAAATAGTCTTGGATACGATGACAACCGACTATGTGGCTATGTCCGTTTTTATGAATACACCTTGTCTCGAAAAAAATATTGACGAAGATAACTCACTGTCTGCCGCTCATGACGGGAGACGGCGTGTGTGACTCAATAACGAAATGCCGAAAATATATAATTATTTTTAAATTGGTCAGCTAAAATAATAAACAACTGGATCCGGCGCCATTATGGATTCTTCCGATGCCTTGTGATGGGACAAAACATTAAAATTTCATGACCTATATAAGCACAATGTCATATTTATTTGAGCGCAATTATGGTAATTCAATGAAGAACTTGATAACTGTGTAACTGACATCAAGTTTTGTTAATAAAAGTCAGACTGTAAATAAATTCGACAAGAATCGAAAATTTCTTTACGCAAAATGTAAAAAATTAGTAATAATTTTACTTTGAAAATCAAAACGGCTTGTTTCATTTTATCTGATTCTTGTATCTTAACTACACGATACGTCTTAAGATAGGTCATCATAGCTCTAGGTACTCATACACACATCCACGCCTCAATTTCCGAATGGGGTTGGCAGAACACATCTCATGAAAAGATTATTACAAAATGACTACTCCTCTCTACTACTCAACGTTTGGCTGCCAGATATCTCTTTCCGTATAAGTCCGCCTTCGTACTACATACTTTTAACTTCTGACCTAGATGGGTTGTATTTTCATATTTTTGCACGGTAAAGTGTTTTTACTTAGTAGTTTCGTTACCACTTTTTGAACAAATTTTGCTTGAAGTTAGATAGTCATAATTGACGTTGGATGTTAATCAAAGAAACCATTTTCGGGATCAGGAGCTTGAGTGAGTATAATTCAAATTTTGAAATACAAGCAGGGTGGCTGAAAATGACGGCACATTAATTGATAATCCGGATCTCAATCGAGGTGTAATTTTCTCCATTTTGTTTCTTCCCTTTTACCTTCATTACCATTTTCATCAATTTTGTATAGACATTTTTACCATGTCAAAGCTTTTCTTCGCTCTTTCAAAATCATTCTTTTTGTGTACAATATTTCTGCAACTCTCCTTCGTTTCTTTGTTATTCTACGAGTACTTTTAAAATTTTAACACCGTTGAGGGTTTATCAAGTTTCTCCGTTCGTTTATTAATCTTAGGTATAAGACCGATATGGGATTGTTTCGTTATCCTTTATAGTCACTGAAACCTAGTTGAAAAATAAAGAAATGTTGCATACGATAAATGTGCCTCGTGTTGTAACATCAGCCAGAAGTTGCTCGTAAGTGGCCCCAGGGGCAGCAGTGCGGTGTTTCATGGTAGCCATGCATGCATACATACATCACGCCTGTATTCCCAATCCCCTGTATACCCAGAGTAGGGAGAGCACATGGAACACTACATAGAAAAACTTTGCCCCTTCCACGTTTCATAGCCATTTTCAGCATAATGTTTCAAATTAGATAGTAATGGTGTGGTGCAATAGTGACAGATTGCATATTATTTCACTTTTTACATTGATTTTGTGTTAATACTGTATGACAGATACAAACCAGACCATAAGATTGTTAATGCAAACAATATTTGCGTATTACTCGTTTACTTAGTCATCTCATAACTTTTGAATTACAAAAATTATGATAAAAAGGTTGAGTAACAATTTTCTTGGATGTTATTTCTTTACTTTACAAGTTCAAAGATGTACCTAATAAATAATGTCACGTTTAACTCGAATAAGTCGTACTTCAATGTAGATATTTCAATGTTTTTCATTTCACGGTGGAATAAACATGAGAGGGTACTATTTGTTTTATCAAGGCAAAGGATCGTGTTTCGTTGAATCCTTGGAATATCGTAAGGCTAATTTAGTAATAACTAATAACTTTACACTAAGTAGTACACTAGAAAGGGGTGGCAGCAGTGGGATATACTAGGCTAAAAAATAGTAGTACAATAGATCATGAGTGAAAGTAACTTCTAAAAATTCAATACGAACCCGAATTGTAAAGGGAAGGCATACTCTCTATCCACGTGGAGCAATCTGCAATGGATCTAATAAAAAATTATGACGTTTACTAATAAAATAATTAAAGTGAATATCCTTTTACTATGACTAAAGCTAAGACTGTGGCCTTTTAACATCTATCCATGTCAACTGATAGAGTTGACGGATACGGGAGGGAAGACCGCGTCTCAGAAAACGCAATATCATGCTCCCATGCTGTTAAACGAAGCTTTGTCTAATCTATAGTAGGCACTCCTACAGATCGTTTGGTGGATTGCATTTATTAGGTATAGAAAGAGGAAAGATATTGGATAAATGAGCAAGTACTATAGGTGTATAGTTACGGAATGAAATTTTAGAGACCAGTCATACTATACGCAGTGACTTGACGGGTCATATTAAACAATTTCGTCTATCGACATTGGTCCGTTATCGTAAAAAATACCTATGCTTTTTTCATACATCCTGCTAAAGTGATGCCACTGATTTGTGCGAGACAGTTTTTTTCACAATTTCGTTATTAGTTTCGTAATAAAAGTTGTGCAGTATGAAAGTATGACCCATAAAGTCGTTTCACAGAGTTTGGCTGGTTACTAAAATTTTATATTGTATGCATACTTACATTAAAGCAATCGACACCAAAGAGTAGGCAGTAAATTGAAATAAATAGACGCTGATGATGGTAACTAACAGCTTTAACAGTCAATATTTACTGGGCATGTTTTTAGAACAAAACAGTTGACTGAAGAACGAGTGAGAACGACTTGGAAACAGACAAGTTTCAAAGCATGTCACGCGGTGCCGGTGTTCGAAGAGCTAACCTATCATTCTTCCACAAGCTTATCAGACAGAAGTTGGATCTGCGAAATAACGTGCGCATTGCTGCGTATTAATAATGCGATATAATATTTAATATCGGTGTGTTTACGCGCGAAACAGAAATAGATTGTGGCAGGGATTCAAATATGTCGCCCGACCCGAACCCATCCGAGTGACGTTGGCACTGTCAAATTATACGCACCTGCATTCGGATTATTTTAAAATATACACGGTGTTATTAGTTACAGAAAAATAAACATTGCGGATTTTGTGATGATGGCTACAAATGTTCACAATCCTAGCTCATCAGTCTGATTTATACCTACTTTATATGAGTCACAACTGAATACATCTTAGTAAATTTATATTTAAAACGTTATCACCCTTATTCTAAGTTTGTGCTCTTTCGAATATTCTCGGTAAAATATATACATACACATAGATCCCGACTGTATTAGTATACAGTTTCAGGTTTGGTAGTCCAAACCTTCTACTTCACGTTTCGTAGCCTCATTTCTTTGATTTTAAGTGGACAAAAGCGTCACTGTTATTAGTAGGTTGCTAGCCTGTCGCATAAAACATTGCTTATCCTATTTCCCTTAATTGCGTCGTATGACATCCGCTGAAATGGAAAGGTGTAATTCTAAATCTGACACCAGAACTTTTTTCTTTAACTTATATACCAACACTTGACAGAAAATGATCTAACGAAGTTGACCACATTCTTCCCGAAAGTACCATAAAATGAACAACCACAACACAGCAAAAAACAGCGGAGCTTTTCACAAGAATCTGAATGAATAATCCGGTCACGCTTCTCCCGTCGCTCGGAAATAGATCTTATTTTAGTTACCTACTTACGAGACGTGAAATTCAACCGCGAAAGGTCGGAGGCAGGGCTCGATATGAGAAAATAAACACACTATTATTCTTTTTAATGACAGTATTTGGGGTCGTACCCTTAAAAGAAAAAAAATATTCTTATGATATTATTATATTATTTTAGTTGCCCGTCTGGCTGTCTATCTGAGTGTCAAGACTTTTTTTTTCGGAACGCGTAAAGATATAACGTTTAAATGGATACTGAATAATAATAAGGCCTATGGTATATCTGAAAGCTGTAAAAATATTTGTTTTGTTGTCGGTCTCAATTATCAAGTGTCGTGTCTGATTCTCAAAGGTTGGTTGTAAGAGATCCCTTAAGGGAAAAGTCCGCCTTTGTACTTCGCCTTTTTATTTGTATATGAGTTTTGTATTTCGTGTTCTTACCTTTTGTACAATAAAGTGTTTACTTACTTACCTAAATATTTTAGGCTAGTCGAGATGCGGGTATTTTAGTAAATAAACGTGTCTGAAAATTCAAAAAATACCCGTTGCGTACTCGCTAGTACGCAGCAGACGTACGGAGCGAAACTCGCGAGCGTGCGTACGCGGCGGACGTACTACGCGCTAGCTAGCGGAGACCCTTAGTATATTTTTTCTTGATGACGACTGATGTACGAAACTCTTAGTGCGTGAGTCAGACTCGCACTTGGCCGGTTTTCTTAGTCCACGTTATGACAACTGCAAAGTTTTTACTGAAAAGCCAGTAGTTGTAATATACCACTAACAGCAACAAAACGACAACCACATCAATGAAAAAATACTTTACGCTCACGGCCTGTCTTTTTCACAAAGAGATCCATACCAAACTTTTTAATATTATATTTAGACCTTAAAGGTTTGGGCTAAACTTCAAGACACTCCAAACTATTGTTTGTCTTTGCGGAGCTTCTTTTAGAACCCAGATAAGGGAGCAACTATAGAGAAAAAAAGGTTATAGAATTTAAACCCTTAAAAAGTACTCGATAATAATAACAGTACGAGTCTCTACATACCTATTATGATCGTTAGTCATAATCGAAATACTAGCCATAAACATAAACATTATCCCTATTTTTCCAAACGGAATAAACAGAGCACACGAGGCGTTACATTTTCAAGAAATCATAAAATCGAAAGAGTGAAGAAATTTTAAAGAATGCAACCTATTATTATCCTACATGGACAAAATACAAGAATTTGTTATATATTTACAGTTAGCTGGTGAAAAAATTTGACTAACGATAAATATACCGAATATTAGTCCATAGAACATTATGACTAAAACTTTATGGGAAACAAGTAGCTCCAGGAATATTTTTTTGATCCACACTCCTGCGAAGCTACAAGCTTCATTACGCATGATACAAATACAGAATACACCCCACTCGTTGATTAATGACTTCTCTCCCGATGGAATCCGCCAGTCCTCCAGCAAAACTGTGTGCTCTACGGATAATGCGGATTTAGTAAAAATCGATCTGTTGCCAATGAATAGGGGTTGATTCAAGATTCACTTATAAATCTTTTGAGACCGTGGCTCGAGGACTTTTGAAATATCAATCAAGATTTTTTCGGACTGCGAGTTCATTTATACCCCTACTAATATCACAAACTGAGGTCCTAACAAAAAATTCTGCGCTAACTCAAGTAGGCTTAGCAGGTCACACGCATTTTCCTGTGATTTTCTGACTTCTCTAGTTAGACAGTGACACGTATGGTCTATCTCGCGCGTGACAAGTGTACAGTGCTGAACTGGCTGGAAAAACTCCATCGCTGCACTTGATCAACATGTTTTGGAAAATACCTTGTTTAAAGTTACCATTAAATACGACTGTATCTTTAACAATAACTCTGAAGCTCTCAACCTTATTATATCTAAATTCACGTGAAACTAAGGTGAGGCCTCTTGATGAAATGGGCTCCGTATCATAGTTCAGATGATGTAGTTACATTAGTAACTAAGTTTACGACATGCGTGTTAGACTGTTAGTGCTAGTATTAAACACTTTGCTAACTAGGCAGGCACAAAGCTCACAGGGCCGGAGTCTGGCTGCCTTTAATGAATTGAATTAAAACGGTGAGTGGCGTAGAACAACGAAGTTAATACGGTAGTTAATTCATACTGGGAAAATATGAAGGGATACTGAAAAATTGCATGCAGAAATTATTCTGATAGGGAAATGCGTGAATCAGGGTTGGATTTAGGAGCCAATGGTTGGCAATTGGAAAGAGTCGACTCTGGGAAAGGGTAGTGTACTGTAGGCGATGGGCTAGCAACCTGTTACTGCAATAATCACGTTTAACCATCTGATTCCCTGAAGTTGCTCAACGTGGCACTGGATTTTTGGATTCATGTGCTCTGCCGCCTCTGCTTGAGTATGTATGTATGTATGTCATTGGCAATTGGCTATTCGATGTGCTGTCTACATGACTCTATTTTAACTAAACAACTTTCTTTGTAAAGGCATTTTTTTTAGACTTTTCTTCTTTATAAGTTTGCAGAGATCCTAGTTAACATTAGAATGCACGAATCTCTTGCTTGAGAAATTTAGTTACATTATTGGGTCACCTCAAAAGTATACATGTCGACAGAAAAGTAAAATTCAACATCATGCACTAACAGCCCGTGACTTGTTTTGCGTGAATTTGTTTATCGCTATCCCGAGGGAGCTATTCATTATTCTGGGATAAAAAGCCTATGTCACCCTCGGGTCCATAAGCTATATCTATGCAAAAATTACGTTGTTGGAAGAAAGGACCTATAACCACAAACTTGGGTAAATATTCTTTAGCCAAACGAAAAACAGGTAACGTATTTAGCCCAGTCATGGTGGAACATTACTAGTGCAGTAAATCAATGATTTGGTGAGACTTCGTGATCATTAACTGTATTCAGATATAAAGTCAAAACCATGACTGCTTTACGTTTCGTAGCCACTTATAGCATAATTAAAAGGTTAAAAACATTGACGAAAAAGGTATAATAAGGACAGGATGCTAGCCTGTTGCCAAAAGCATACCTTGACCTATTTTCTAAGTCACCTTTTACAACATCCATGAAAAAAAATTTTATATCACTTGTATTTTTTCTGAAACAAATGAAGGCTCTCGCCTTGCCGAATAAAGTTCGAGTTTCCATAAAAATAATAGACAATCGGTCATTTTGAATTTCGATTTTAGTTCCTTTTGTGATCAGCCAGTGGCATCAGGGAGATGTCATTTACAATGTAAGCATACGTATTGCGTATACTGGCGTACTTAGCTAGGTAGGTATAGCGAGGACATGAAGAGACATTTGGCTGGGCGTACCGTCAGTGAAAACTGTCGGAGTAATAATCTGCTTTCCAAAGTAACGTCGGCAGACCTAATTACTACGGTCACCGTTTTCCTTTCATCAGTACTAATCCGCGTAACGAGATTGCCCACGCTCAGACCTTTTAAACCGTATCAGCTTCCCGTAAATCACGATAATACCTCAATTTAACCGTGTTTCTGGATCTCGGGTCCCGGAATATTTTATTCGTACACTTAAATCGAATTGCTCGGGAAATACTAATTAAAATTAGACGTGGCATTCCAAGGGAGCAAAAAGACTCGCTTAATATTATCCGTTCCTATGGCCCTATTCGTTTTATAATTAATCATTATACCTACCAACCCATGAGGAAAACTGTTATTTCGCCTAATCCGCAAAATTTGTTGATTTATTTTCTAAAAAACTGTTGCTTATCCCATTTTTCCTTTCAAACATTTTACGCGCGCGTGTCTAACCGTTGCTGGACAGGTCGCTCCCGATGATGGGTCACAGATCGGCCAGAATCATGTCGGCTAATCTCGAGACAAACACTCACCCGTAGTAATTTTTTGTCACGATGACTGAGTAGCGGTTTTATGAATAAAATAGGTAACAACGCCACACTGACAAAAGAACCTAACATCTGCGAAATAAATACAATTTGACGCTCCTTTGAGAAACGAGCGGTTGGGCCCATGACGCCAAAGCTAATTTATGACATGAAAGGCGAAGGAGCCAGTAAAAAATAACACCCTCCAATAGTCTACGAAGAAAGTTCGAACATTGAATTTTCCCAGGACACCTCGTAATTTACTTTGAATTTATTTAACTTTCCAATTCCAACGTAAAGTCAGCGATTAATTCAGTAATACGGTTAATTGTCGGCAGGTTAATGTAATCAACATAATTTGGCTTTGTTTAAATTTCCTTGTGCCATCATTCAATTTTCTTGTTTTAATTTATGTCAGCATTATCACAACATGTTTTGAATCGTAGCAAAACAAAACGGATACTCACGTCTCTGTAACGAGATTAGTTCGACATGTTTCGGACCAATTCGTGACACACCATCGGAAATAACGTGCCACATCGGAATCGGGAGCTGGATCGAAATATGTCGAGCTTATCTCCATATAAAGACGTTTTATTTCACTATGAGTGAGTCTCACAGTTGTTTTTATATCTAACAGAACAAAATTGTAATGTCAAGGTAGGTATAATAAAATTTGAGACTTAAACAGAAAACATTGTGAAGAAATCTGTACACAGCGATAAAGAAGTTTACTTAAAGTTATTTTAGAAGTTCCCAATCCGCACGGCTCCGTGTGGATCCTATACTCCAAGCCCTCTTCTACTGTGAAGACAGCTGTGCCTAGCCAATGGACGTAATTGGGCTGGATTATTATGTAACTATCACAAGTTCTGAAATAAAATCGACGGTCCCTACGTAGATCATCGAAAC
>BHDV01045352.1:395501-475644 GCA_005406045.1 Adoxophyes honmai
CAATGTAATATTTATACTTTCAGAATTATGCTGAAAACCAACTTCAAAGCGCTGTACTGAAAAGTGCCAAAATTGACTTTCGATCATCTACGTAGGGACCGTCGAAATAAAAAATAAAATTTTCTAAAAAGTATGCGAAATTTCCTAAAAAATGAAATAAAGACAAACTTGTCAAAACTTTCCAATTCACTGCACCTATTTAAGTCCAATAAGTCCTGAAAATTCCACGGCAACACTCCGATATCCCAGGGCAGCATCAAAACTGTAATTGGCATCAAAGGATGATTTCCTATTCCACAGATTGTTCAATTTCCTTCTGATCATGTTTGCAAGCCGCCGCAGTGCTACGAGTTTGCCCTGACTTTAATTACGACGGGTAAATATATGAAAAGTGAATGTGCAATAAATTGAAAATGTACAAATAAAATAACCCTTGCAATCTTATTTGGAACGAATATTATGGAATGAAAAGCAATTGTTTCAGCCGTTAACTTTTGTCTGAACACTTTTCTGTAAAATTATCACATATTTTAATTCTGTTTTTAAGTAATAAATTCAAAAACCTACGTTATATTACATTTGTAGCGTAAATATATTCGCTTCATTCCTCTACCCATACATCCTCTGTTCACATAGCACACAAGTATCCTCATCCAAAGAAATCATGCGCAGTAGGACCCGCCCCCTTCTTTGAAGTCGGTCCCAAAGACTTCCAACAGGTCATTGTTTTCGCCGGATGGATGCAGTACGTGGCCCACTTAACCTATCCTTGTGTCAAGCCAAAGTGAAACGCACTCCCATACTTTTACGCACATGTGTAAAATGGTAATTTCCATCTCGGCATGCCTTCTCAGACGTTATTTAAATAATGCGTTGCGTTTGTGGGCCACGTTTTTAGGGTTCCGTATCGCAATGGGTGAAAACGGGACCCGCGACGAAGTTAGACGGGTTTGGGATAACACTCTTCATTTTTTACGTGAAAGTCGTAAGACGCCACTTGTAAAATAGGTTAAGGTGTGTTTTACGCAATAGCCTAACAACCTGTCTCTATTATGGCTCTTTTATCTAACTTAAAATCTAAAAACTATGCTAAAAGTAAATACAAAACGTGTAGCCGTGGTTTTGTGTGGGTAGCGTTTCCGACTAACGAACGTACAGTCACGAACCGGGAATGTTGAGCCACTTGCCACTGTTCGCAATTTAGACGTGTTATCAATGACCGATGTGACCGACTAGATGTCAGCTATTGGATTAGTATTACACAACCAAGTTACAAACATAGGTAAGTGGCTCAACAATCCCTGTTCGCGATGGTACGCCTACCCCGTTTGAGAATACAGGCGTGATGTATGATATATGTATGTAGGTATGTATAAAAGACCACTGCCTGGCCATCCGTCCGTATATTTGCTCGTGTGGCTGTTCATCTGCCACCAGGCTATAATAATATCTATTATTTACCGAAATACTAAGAAATACCGAAATACTTCAAAATGAAACGGACTTGATGATAAGTCCAATGAACAAGACAGATGTTTCCAACGAGATGTTTGGTTGGAGTATTTTTCATTCTGGTACGGAACCCGTCGTATACGAGTCCTGTTCACGCTTGCCAGGTTTTCCTACGTGATGTGAGAGTTGTCTGATGTTGTGAGAATATGCTTAGGAATGGGAGTGTGCTTGAAAGCAACAGTGGGACTACGGCGTGTTTTGTCATAATTCTTTCAGAGACATACCAGGCACCGGCGGTAGGTTCCAAGTTTACTATTTCTTTGACAGTTGAGTGATTTTTTTTTGTTTTGTTTTAATCTCCACTATGATTCTGGTTAACAGTTTAACCTACCTTCTTCAAACCTAACCTACTTCAAATGAGTCCGGATTCGAGTAGATTATTTTATCACAGAGTTTTTATTACCACGTTCTAGCTCTATTATCAGATCAGCTCATCACAATATTGCATTGTCTTTCGATTCACACATGTACTTAACTTATACAGAATTTAAGCTACATCAAGGTTGGGAAGTGGATCAAATTTTAGTTTTCAATATTCAACCCATATTAGTAAACTTATATTTAGGATAAGTTCAGTAAAAGCTTGTTAAAACATCCAACAGGTTTTTTTGGCTACACTGTGTCTACCATCCAGTCTCTGGCACCTTGTACTCTGGGAGATAAGGTTTTACGAGTTAAATTTGTCACATTAAATAAAATGTAGCAATGTAGCTTGTAACTGGCGTACTGGAGCAAGTTTTGAGCATTTTGCGAGGGACTTGTATTCAACAGTAGCAGTACAGCGACACAGTGTGGCTTATGACATGAGTTGTATGGTGAATTTCATAAAAAAACACGATTGTTTTAATATTTATTTAATACATACATACATACATATCGTCACGTCTCTTTCCCACAGGGGTAGGCAGAGACTACTTTGTTCCACTCGCTACGATCCTGACATACCTCTTTTGCTTCATCCACATTCATCAGTCTCCTCATACATGCTCGTCGGTTTCGGGTACTCTTGACCTGACCTGTTTCTAAAACGTCCGCGATCTGGTCACGGAACGTCCGTCTAGGTCTTCCCCTCCCACTGCACCCATCTACATTCCCCGTATAGATTTGTTTTGTCAGTCTTCTTTCATCCATCCTCTCTATGTGTCCAAACCAACTAAGCATACTTTTTTCAATTCTATCCACTATATCTACTTTCACCCCAGCTCTTTCCCTTATCACACTATTTCGTATTCTGTCTTTCAGTGTTACACCTTCCATACTCCTTAACGCTCTCATTTCTACTGCATTTATTCTACTTTTATGCTTCGTTTGCCATACCCAACTTTCGCTACCGTACATTAGTGTTGGAACGAGCACCCCTCTGTGGACAGCCAGACGCACCTTTTTCGACACCTTCTGGCTGCTCACGAAGGCGCGCAGCGCTCCATTGACTGTATTTCCTGCATTCACTCTTCTTTCAATATCACTTTCACACTTACCGTCTTTCGTAAACGCCGATCCCAGGTATACAAACTCTTTTACTTGTTCTACATTCTTACCCGCAATCATAATCTTACATTCTGTCCCGCAATCATCTTTTTCAAACACCATAACTTTCGTTTTGCTCACATTAACTTTCATACCTTTCCTTTCTAATGCCTCACATAAAATGTTAACCATCCTCTGCAACTCCTCCTCCGACGATGCAACCAACACTTGGTCGTCAGCGTATAGGAGGCATTTGATGGTCAACTCCCTCATTTTTAGTCCACAGTCATACCTTTTCAAATCATTCAGACACGTATCCATGAATAGGTAGAACAGCCAAGGTGACGCAACACATCCTTGTCTAACACCTTTTTCGATGTTAAACCAGTCAGTATACGCCCCGTTTATCCTCACACAAGCACTAGAATCCTCATAAAGAGATTTTAGTGCTCGTATTAGATTGCTGTTCACCCCATGCATGGCTAATGCTGACCACAACTCGTTCCTCATCACCCTGTCATAAGCCTTCTCCAAGTCGATGAATAAGCAATATATTTTTTGGCCTTTGGCCATAAACTTCTCGGTTATGCACCGCAAGGAGAAGACCTGATCCGTGCATCCCATCCCCTTTCTGAAACCCGCTTGTACATCCCATATATTCACATCAGTTTCTTTCATTACTCTTTCAATCAGTACCTTTGCATACAGTTTGCCGACAACGCTGAGAAGACTGATCCCGCGGAAATTTTTACAGTCTAGTTGTGACCCTTTTCCCTTGTACAACGGCACAATCACAGCCTTGCACCAATACTCTGGTACCCGACCGTTCGTCCAACACAAGTTGAAAAGGTGGTACAACTGACTTGCTACCACGCCCTCACCGGCTCTCAACATTTCGACTATTTATTTAATTATGTTCATTAATATATTTGCTACCTGACCCACTATCGAATACCTATTTACAGTGAACGTCGTAGTGACATGGGATTGCTCGACAGAGTAAATTTTTATTACGATTGTACAAAGAACGACAAAAATGGCGGCTACTCGAATTCCACAAACAATTGCACATCGACCGCACTGGTTCGCACCACCAGGCGTACCGAAAGCGTGTTCCAAAGTTGAAAAAATATGTTTTCTGTTTTCGTCGTCATTTGTTTTAAGATGTTCGAAATTTGAACGAAATCAAAGCGTCATAGTCGTTCATTGAAAAAAAAATTAAGACATAAAATCTGTGTGTTCTGGTTTAGAATAACACCATTTCATTTCTTTCGTGAATGTCGTAAGAGGCAATTAAGGAAATATCACGACCATTTTGCATTGATATAGCATTTTACATTGATATAGCATTTTAGATTTATAAACTGACGGAGAAGGAAACCTATACTTGAATAGTTCTCGAATTATCGAGGCAAAGTACTTAAGGCACGTTGCTAAATGTACAATGGTAGCAAAATCTTGCATGGAAAACTATACGAAACTTCGCTCGCATCATCCCAGCTCAAGGGCAAGGACACAACAGCGGTATCACTTCAGACCCTTCGGGCAGCTTACCAAATCCTCGATTGTCTGTCCTATACCCACGACGCCACATAGCCGTATACACGGCACAAAGACGCCAAACGTCACCCAAGATACGGCGTTTAGTAGATGGTAAGATTAGCGCGACCCATTACAGGGTGTTTTCTTCGCCACTCAGGCCTCATCCGTTCTTGAGCCCTGAGATTACTGCCCTATTTAACTTAACTACCGCACATAACACATTTCCGGTGACATATGGAGAGGAGCCTCTGTAATTAAGACGTAATGAGGTCACATTATGAGGATTGAATCTTTAATTAATTTTACGTCACTATGTGAAATTGAGGTTAAGCTTATGAACGAAAACTATATTGTGAAGCTGGTGTGTATCTGTGGTGTAATTAAATTGCTTTCCCCGCGTGTGTCGGATCGACAAAAGTGAATTATTATGATACCTACTATTATATTCGAGACCCTCTTTTTAAGATTCGGTTTCATTAATGGAAAATGGATCTCTTATAGGATCACTCCGTTGGAGTTCGAACGGGAAAGTTTGTCTCGCAATCCCTTGTAATTGATAGTATATTGAAAACTGTAACTGCAAAAAACTATCCTAATACTATGCATACATAACCTTTCTTGTTCGAATCCCATTTGCACTTGGCCGAATTAGCTAACTCAGAAATAAGTTTCACTAAAACCTCTCCTTTCAATTTAAAAAACTAGCTACTAGTATAAACTTAGATCTGTATCGGCCTCGAGTGAGTTCTACACAAAAGAATAAAGTACAAAGATACGCAAATTGGGTCATTTTAAACGAGTGGGTCAGGGGACACGTTATCTGCACCAATAGGATGTACCGCGCTAAAATCGGAGACATTCAAGTGAAAGCAACGTACCAAAAACGGGAGCAAAAACGGTAGAAGACAGAGATCACGACACAATAGGCGAGACCAGTCGGAATGAGCATTCACATAGCTCCCATTGTTGTGCTAATGTTCAGGACAGGCCACTGTTTAAACGATGAGAGCCTCTCATGAATATTAACCGATATTGTCTTACCGACGCGACTGCCAATGCTGAAAACAACCTAGGTTACAGATATAGTTCGGTATCTATAGACACGTCACGCGTATTGTACTGAAGGTACGTCGACAAACTTAAGATTTGCATCACGCTTTCTCAATAAAATATGTATGTACTGCCGTCTTGGCGCTTGGAAACTCACTTCATGTCGTGGAGGGCCTCTTAATGCGGTATATAATCCATAAAGAATCGGATCGAGGTAAAATCGAATAGGGCTCAAGGCTGTATAATATTTTTATTTTACGCACAAGCTGCATTAACAGGAGACATTGTTTTTCATTGAAATTTGCTGTGCTTACAGCGCGTCTCAAAACATGCCTTAAATATTAAAAATAAGTCATTTAGCTTCTTTTGAACCTTTTTTTTTCTTTTTAATAGTTGATTTATGTGACATTCGTGTGTTGTTAATAAATAATAATAATAATAAATAAATGTCACTGGACAATATTTACACCAATTACCTAGTCCCAGAGTAGGCAATTTAATGCCTGTGTTATGGGTACTAGACAACGGATAAAATTACTTATATATAGATAAACATCCAAGACTCGAAAGCAAACATTCGTATTCATCATACAAACATCTGCCCCGACCGGGGATCGAACCCGTTATTGTGTGTGTACTTGATTTTCAGTGTTCTCAATAAATGTAACATTGTATTTATGAGACTCATTTACTTCTACATACTGAGAGGTGCTTATTCGATAGTATTAGATAGATAGATAACAATTATTGCCCGAGGCCAAGTAATGAACTAGAAAATTTTAAAGGACGGAGACTGAAATTGACAGTCATATCTAACAGCAAACTTGTAATCAAAATTACCCACATGATCTATACCCATTCTATACCTGACCGATACCTGGAAAACAAAATAAATGCTAGCGCCATCTGTTAACACCTATACTAAATCATAAAAATACGCAGCTACGGTAAACACACGTCGTCTTCACACGGTAGCAGTAAATGAGTCTTTTGAATTGTTTAAAAAGAAATTAGGCGATCGAAATTCAAGTTCACGGCTCAAAAATTACGTTCATCTGCTTTAAAATAATCTAAAACAAATGACGACAATACCTACATATCTCACAGTTCAGCGAGTTGAATGCATGCACTTCATGACAGCTGAATTAATCAACTGCGCTGAAATGTCTATAAATATACTGTTTTAAACTTTCGTGATTCTCACTCATATTTATGTAAGTCTATAAATAACTAAAGAAAACTAGTCACAATTTTAGTCACTGGCCACCCAGAATATTAAAACTACTGGGGAGAAGAGAAACAAAAGCAATGACTTTGGAAAGGTCTTTGAATCCAATGAAGTTAAAAGTTTCGGGGGTTGATTAAATTCGCTGAAGTGTGAAAGGCTACCTGGTGGGGCTGAGTTCTTCCAGTTGAATTACATTATAATAAGAATTGCACACGGATAACCATAAAAAAATATAGTTACTCATGTAAATGTTGTATTAAAAGAATGTGTATACCAGCTAACCTCAAATCAACCTGACATCAACAAGTACCAATTTGAATGCTTTATTATGTACAGTCATACATAACTTTATCTAAATTCATATTGTAAATTTGGAAAAAATAAATGTTTAAAAGAGAACATAGTATCCCATCAAAAACATTCTGTAAAAAAACTAGCCAAGTCTCGATAAAAAGTAATGAAATCTAGAAAAAGTCGTGCCAAGTCTAAGGTTCCTTACTGCGATTTCTTTATTATTATAGTTAACGTTGTGTGACTTGGCCGTTGAACATTATTTACACGTTAGTGGGCACAAGTCAATTTTGTTGTAACTACCTTTGTTTGTTAAGCAAGATAATAGCACATACTGATATTGGTATAATAAAGAGTGTTCAACGGCCAAGTCACACAACATTACCTATAATAATAAAGAAATCGCAGTAAGGAACCTTAGACTTGGCACGACTTTTTCTAGATTTCATTACTTTTTAACGAGACTTGGCTAGTTTTTTTACAGAATGTTTTTGATGGGATTTCACTTCTTTTTGTAGAAACGTGGGCATATTGATTGATTTTATTAGATTTTCTTATCTGTCTTTTTGTCTTTTTCTTGAATTTAGAAATTTTGAATTCTGGTTTTGATTCTTGTACAGTAGCGAAAGTTTTTCTTATGGCTCAATCACGTCCATTAAATTAGAAGACGTGTCCCACTACGCTGGATTTTTGCAACGTCAGTATATTTTTTTTAGTAGAAGGAGGCCTTCTAATAAAGCTGAGACCAGGTGAGGGTACTTCACCACATACTTCAGACCTTCGATTTTTGATATCAAATGAAGCGGCCCACCAAGTTGAATGTTTTTTGTAAAGCTCTTGTGTTTTCTAAACCAATTTCAATCAAGGTCACCAAGTACTCCAGATTTTCGATTATCCCAGTTTTTATAATTTTCCCCTTATGTGGCCATTAAACTCTAACTCTGTACCAAATTTCAGCTCTCTAAGTTTATGGGAAGTACTAGTTCTATTTTGATGATCATGAGTGAGTGAGTGAGTGAGTGAGTGTCGAAAATGCGAAACTTTGCTTTCACTTAACTTCGGAACTAAAATACCTACAGACTTGAAATTTTGGAATTCAAGTGTGTGATTATAGCTTACTAGATGACGAAAACTTCAGCGTCCTGGTACTATCCAGAGGTTCCCAAATAGGGGCCTGAAAATGCGGCGAAATGGTTCCAGTAAAGGATGGTACGGCAGTGTTTGCTTCGCGCTCGACTTGGTGGGGGCACTGCCGTGCCCCCAGATACGACTGGCTAAAATGGTAGCAATGCACAATTCTACAAACAATAATTGCGCATCGGCGTCATAGGCTCGCACAACCGGCCACGCCGACGTCGGTCGTGTTCCAAATTTGAAATGATTTGTTTTCGTCTTTGAATCATCATCTGTTTTAACTTGTACGAAATTCTACTCTTAATATCACGTACCATAGACCTCCGTAAAGTAACGTTTGAATCTATTCAATGTTTAAAGCCCCCAAACATATTTGCACGAAATCCGGGGCTTATCTATTGACACGACGACATTTACGATGGTTTACTTATTTTCTCACATTTTTCCAGAAGTACTGTCGCCATGTAATTACGAAGTACGTATTGCGCCGTGCTAGCGACTATGAGAAGGCACTAAAAGGGTTCAACTAGCATTAGAATAGCTAGCTTTGAAATTCGCGTCTCAATTTTTGCTACATTTATTAGTGTGAATATAAACAATAACAATAGTACTCTGCCAAATAGCAATGCTAATTAAAATTTATCATAATTACCAGTTAATCACGAGCCGTAAGCCAAATTGGCTGTAAAAATGTTTATTCTGCCAAGTGCCTTAATATTGAGAGTGAGATGTAATAGGTAGTGCCCGGTAAATAGGGAAAAACAGAACCAAACCATAATAAAATGTTGTCTAAGAATAAGTCACTTTTTTTTTTCAAAGCGATTAAGAGTGACCTATTCTAAATCTACCTAGACTAAATTATAATATTGTTTAATTCAATTAACTCTTAGGCAACTCTTATGACATTCACGGCAGTAATTAAGAGGTTTTCTTCTGAACCCCACACCACACCGGGATTAAACATGCTTTCGTTAGTATCAACCCTATTCATTAGTTAGAGGATCAAAAACACAGCAAATAAAAAAATTAGGAACATACTCACACATTTGTCACGGCCCGTTCTCTACATGGTAAGGAGTCCTGAACACGACGCGTGTAGCGATAAATTCAACCGCAATTTAAAAGTGAAATGAACCGAACTCTTGAAGTTAAAATTAAAATGAACCAAGTGGTTTCAGCAGGGTCCGCCGGTTAAATTTAATTTGTCCGACTGTTGTTGAGACTTACCGCTGTTTGCGGTTTTGGCAACGCAGGGGAGGGCCGGAGACTAGTGCCTTGAGAAGTTTGCTGGGAACTTTGAAAGTTCCAACGGTTATTTACTTGGTCTTATTTTAAATACGAGCCAAATTGTACAACTTACTACTGTGAATTTTATTTATTTCACTGGAGTTTCATTGTTCCGTTGAACGTAAAGATTCCATATGGCACCTGTATTGCCAGATGGAATAGCTGAGCACATGGTTCGTTACCTGGTGAAAACCATAGCTATTTCTCACTTTGTAGCTGTGGCTATGCTGACTGTGGTCAGCATAGTTTTGGGAATGGGAAATCAAAACAAGTTACCTATCAGGATGCTTAGCAGGTCCTAGCAGATGCACGTTCACTTTCTTTGACGGTAAGTAACAGTAACTTATGGCAGCAAGTACCGGATACCTACTGCAAAAGAGGTAGAATTCTGTTGCGAAGCATTTGCCGAATTTGATAAACAAATTGAGCGTTAAATAGTTTAGCTGGTATTATCAGAAACACGGGAAAATAAATAAGTTTATCAATTTTATTGTACAATCGGTTTTCGAAGCCTGCTCAATGACACCGCAACATTATCGGCTACTCTGTCACAGTCGGGTACCGCAATCGGGCAATCGCTGACATTTGCTACGAAAATCTGCTTTTAATGAACAGATAAAACTTTCGTTTGTCGTTTTTACGTTATGAGAGTTATAGTCTTAGATTTTGTAGTGTAAATGTAGATGTACTTAAAGCCGGCGTGGTGTTGGCCTTAGATAACATCTCTCCATTTCTTCCGTTGATGATGTAAGAGGCGATAAAGGAAATAGCTTAACATATATTTTCGGCGACAGACTGCCAACATTTGTATACCGTGTACATGTAGATACATCACGCCTGTTTTTTAAACGGGATAGACAGCACATGAAACATTACATATACAAAACTATTTCACCTTACGTAGCCATACCTAACACAATTTCATTTCGCAAATAAGATACAACATTATACACTAGTGACATACTATGCTAGTCTGGCCTTTAAACCTAAAACCTTTCACATTGAATTATGAGCATTCGTACCTCTATTATTCAATTGAAAAGCGGAATTTGCTACACGTATCCCTGAAATGTAATAACTGTGCGACGTGCTTTACACTCTTTGTAATGCCCACACGCATGATGTCCATATCCATTCCACAAAAGCACTCACCTACATATCCAGGAGTGCCGCCTCCTGGGGATGCTGGCGAGCGTGAGCGCCGCGAACGGCGGCAGCGCGCTCGGCGGGTCGTCCGGCTCGTCCGGCGCCGGCGCGCCGCTCACGCGCAGCTCGGGCACGCGCAGATGCCGCCCGCTAATCACGAAGCGGCGGACCCCATACCTCAGTCGAGACTACCTTTACCTGACTCGCTTGTCGAATTTAAAACCCTATATGTAACTAAAGACCCGTGTGGTGTTGGCCTTAGAATAACATCTCTCCATTTTTCCGTGGATGTCGTAAGGCGACTAAGGAAATTGGTTTAGGTGTACTTTAGGCGACAAGCTAGCAACCTGTCACTATAATACCTATTTCATCAGTTTATTAAACCTAAATATGTATGCTGAAAGTGGCCATGGAACGTGAAATCGGCATGGCTTGTCTATGTAACGTTTTGTGTGCTCGGCCTATCCCATTTGGGCTGGGAACATAGGCGTATGTTTAGAGTGACTTTTCGTGCGTCCTTTGTGACGTCTGGCGTGATGTCCACGTACGCTACAACCAAACCACCAAACCACTACCAAATCACTCACCTACATATCCAGGAGTGCCGCCTCCTGGGGATGCTGGCGAGCGTGAGCGCCGCGAACGGCGGCAGCGCGCTCGGCGGGTCGTCCGGCTCGTCCGGCGCCGGCGCGCCGCTCACGCGCAGCTCGGGCACGCGCAGATGCCGCCCGCTCATAACCTCAATCGAACCTACCATTACCGTCGCGGCGTCGAACCACATACTTCAATCTAGACTACCTCTACCAGCTATGACTCATTCGTACATTTTAAAAGACTATACTTATGTAACTAAAGGTCCGTGTGATGTTGGCCTTAGAATAACGCCTGTCCACTTCCTCCGTGGATGTCGTAAGAGGCGACTAAGGGTGGCATTGACATTTTGTCACTATTTATACTATCTCTACCAACTCTTGTCAAACCTAAAATCACGCCAGAAGTGGCTGCGAAGCGTGTCATACCTAGTCATAATCGTGGTTTTGTCTATGTCACGTTTGGTGTGCTCTGCCTACCTCATTTGAGAACATAAGCGTGATTGCATGTATGTGTGCAGAAATCACTGAAATTAGAGTAACATTTCATGCGTTTCTACGTCCACGCGTAATGTCCACCTATGCTACATTGGCACCAAAGCACTCACCTACATATCCAGGAGTGCCGCCTCCTGGGGATGCTGGCGAGCGTGAGCGCCGCGAACGGCGGCAGCGCGCTCGGCGGGTCGTCCGGCTCGTCCGGCGCCGGCGCGCCGCTCACGCGCAGCTCGGGCACGCGCAGATGACGCCCGCTCATCACGAAGCGGCTTCGAACCCCATACTAACGAGACTACCTTTAGGCTATGACTCGCTTGTCGATTTTTGAACCGCTTAACGGCTTTTTGGGGGCCTACAAAACTGGAAAAGAAACGTGTTACCTCGTTGTCGATTCGTTGATTGATTGATGGCTTACGAGAATGCAATGTGTTGTTTAGACGCATTTTTGAGGTGTTAAGATTACACTGTGTACGTTGGTTGGACAAAGGTCTGGTGCTCAATTTAGACTTTTCGATGAATTCGTAGCAGAGGAGAGAACCAGTTGAAACGAAGACAATACGATATAAATATCTCAATATATCGCAAAATACTATACGATGCAGTTGCTTTGTCGGAGAAGCCGCATAAGTTCATCCGATTACTGGCGCCGTGTTAAATGCAAAAGATTCGGCTAAGCCGCGCCACCCTTGGCAAGTCGGCAGTCTTCTAATCCCGACGCAAAATAGGTATGCTACAAGAGTCAGCACTTTAAAAAAAAGCGTGATAATCCTAATCTCTTTTGTTTGAAAGTAGCTGACGTAATTGTAATACTCAGGTCCCATTTACACGAGCATAAAATTTAGGAAATCTATTTTTCATATTAAATAATAGGTTTCCCGTGTGGTGCCGGCTTAGAATAGCACCTCCCCCTTTCTTCCCGTGGGTGTCGTAAGAGTCGACCCTGGGAAAGGGTTGGTGTATTGTGGGCGATGGGCTAGCAACCTGTCACCACAATATCACGTTTGACCATCTGGTTACCCTCAAGTTGCTAAACGTGGCACTGAATTTTTTTGAATTCATGTGCTCTGCCTACCCCTCTTGGGAATACAGGCGTGAGAATATGTGTATGTAAATAATAGGTAAAAGTGATTAACTCGTATTCTAAGACTCATTCCTGTTTGATTAAACCAACGCTTGGTAATAAGTAGTACAGATTAATTAAAGAAGATTTCAACCAAAGTAGATATTATTATGGTCATTGTAGACATGTCGTCACGCTTAACGATGCTTTCTGATAAGGTGATAAAATCTGTCAAACTTAGTACAAAGTACACCGTATTGTCCAAGTTTGGAATGTAAACTACAACATGAAAAAAGTCTAGAAATGGTGGTGCTTCATGTAGCATTAACATTTGCCAATAATCCTTCCGTGCAGTTAACTACGTCCCTGACTACTTGAATGAAATAAATGACCTATTTATATTAAATTTGGTACAATAAAATCCGATCAGGGATAATTTAATTAAGAACCAGCCCATCCCATTCCAATTAGTTTCGTGGTTAAATAAATCCACTTTTATGCGAAGAGCTGTGACAGCCACACCCACAATCAGTTAGGTAGAGTACAGAACGCCTCCGAAACGGTCGCGGTCGTGGGCAATAAAAATAAAAACAACAGTAAATCCGCTTTTTTCATTTCTTTTCTGCTGTAACACAAAGCAATAAATTTTAAGACTTTATCAGGGAAGATAACAGTTAAAGTGGACTAAACGCGTTACGTTTACAAATTCATTTCTGTTGCAAAAGAATCAGAGCGCGAAAAGGAAAAGAAAGAAAACGGTCACAGACAATAACATTTTTTGATTCGGCCGTTACAACGTGCCCATCTGTTGGCTGTCTGCCTAAATCTGCGCGACCCCGCCCTCAAGGCTGTCGTATTTCACCTCACTTTAACGGTGCAGCTTACCGTCCGGCTAAATTACAACAAAAACCGGCCAAGTGCGAGTCGGACTTGAAGGGTCCCGTACCATTATCTATGTGTATGCGTAATATTAGCGTTTCGTCCATGGATGGTGTCTTACACCATCAGACGTCAGGCTAGCAACCTGTCACTGTTAAGCTTCTTTCATCTAGGTAAGTATCCCTATCCTTAATGCAAAATTTCATGTGAAGGAAATATGTGGTTCAAATTAACATACCATCATTAGATTACCTAGAGTTAGGTGTTGTACGTGGTATCAACTCTAATCTTAAATTTTTCACGCGTGCTTGAGAAAACGGGTCTTCGCAGATATATAAACAGACAGATGGACAACGATGTTCCTCCAAGAGTTCCGTTTTTGTTTACCGACACGGAACCCTACAGTACCTACAATAACATTACGTTTGAGCTTCATCTGTCCGCGAGCGTATAAACGTGTATTATTTTCGACTTAAAGTTTTCCTCGTTCTCCCTTCCATCGATTTTCGAGGAGACAGTAAACATTGATATGGCTGGAGGTGGCACAAAAGGCTCTTGATCATTATTACCAGGGCCGACGGTACCCCGAAGTTTATGTAGCAAGCTTAACATTCGATTTCACTACAGGGAGGTTCCATGTTCGCTGTGACAACGGACATTACGCCTTTTCGGGCGTTTCCACGGAAATTAGGAACTCGAAACGTGTCTCCTACCCACGTAAAGAACAGTTTGTACACATGTCGTACGAGGGCTAATCGAACTTGTGTTACGCTGGCGGAATACTAAGCGATACACCTTACAACGTGATCTAGGTGCCTAGTCATGAATTTGATGGCGGCGAATTGAGTTGAGAATAATTGGTCTAGTATTAATGACCAAGTGCGGGTTGACCAAACTCATAGCATGGAGACGGTAAATAATCATCTTTTCAGTTTTTTTGTAGACCACGGATGCTACGACAAATCATCGAATTATGTATATTATGTATAGTACAGAACAAATTCAAATTAGAAAAGTGACATAATTATCCCTTAAGGGATTTGTGGGAAAGATTCCAATAGCAAAACCTCTCTCGAAGCAGATGTTATGCCAAAGGACCTAGGTCCACAGAGAGAAATTTGGGAGGTTGTATTTGTATTTATGTAAAAGATCTTCTAAATTTTGATGGTGCGATGTAGGATTGTGTAATTTGTGTATTTGAAGATAGGTAGCGCTAGGGCATTACAGGTCTCTTCCTATAAATAAGACAAAATTAGATCTAGTTCAACTGCTTTGCCTAACAAAGTCACGCGTTACATTTTAGTTTGCTCTTATCCGTATCACTACATTTTTCCGTAGTGAAACATTTGTACTGAAAGCAAAGTAATGCAAAATATTGTACAATACAGTCCGCTGTAAATAATAAACCTTGAGAGAGCCGAGCCCACAAGTCGCTACGTTTTATTGCCTTTATACAACGTAAGTTCAGCTGTCGCAGGCACGGCAAGCTGAACGACTGTTACGATATCGTTTTGATCTATTAAAGTATAATGACCCCGCTGTGTTGGGATCGTTTTTGTTTGAAGATGTAACCATGGAACAAAGAGTAAGTCGTTAGCATATTAAAATAAAACGGATAAAGTTACTTCTTGATATTGTGATTAGCTCGACATGTTTGAGGCCAGTTCATGGTCATGGCCCAACGTCAAGAGCAACGCTCTTCTACACTGCTTTGCAGTAGGATTGCACATAACACAAAGAATATCCGTCTCAAAAGGCGGTATGTCAACACAATAATTTACCGAGTTCGATTACTATCCTATTGTTAATAATCTTCAAACAAATGACTCCAACCTCTTAGTTAATCAACTCCCAATTTCCATAGAAGCACGACAAACAAATGACAGTCGTGGAAGCCTACGAATAAGTAAATAGGGGAGCAATAGCAATCCCACAAATTCGATTTACGAATATCGATACATGTCAACTGTGCCCAAAGATGGTCCGTGAGGTAAGGTCATGACCATGAGCGTTGAACTATAACTGGTATAACTAGGTAAGTTAAGTGACTAGGCTAAAGCTATTGTATCGAGTCGCCAAGGGAAGGTGGAGAGGCAATAAAGCCGGGGCTGGGTAAGCATGTATTGCGATTAATCGGTGTTCCCGACCTTTGCGTGCGCGTCGCGCCTGACGGGCTCGCGGCACGCACACGGACGAAACTATTTGCTATTCCCAATCGGTAGGCATTCGATTTTCCACCTACTGAAGTCCAGTTTTAAGACACGTTTGGGTATTGAGGTGTTGTGTATCGTCAGTCAGAGTCAATAAACTGTGTCTGTGCCAGTGTGCAAATGTTTCTGTCGCACGATCAGATTACATGTAGCTGGAATTAAAATTAACTTAAGAGCTTTTTTTTGCCATTGCTCTTATTTCTCTAGCCTCTAGTCTCTCCCTCTAGCCTCTAGCCTCTTCTCTCTCGAGAGAAATTGGAATAAAATATAAACAATACCTATCGGTAAACAACTGCAATAAAATTAGAATCGAAACTAAACACCAAATATCCTCCGTACCTAACTAGGTAAAATATAGATAAAACATAAATGTTTTTTTGCTATTTTTGTCTTTTAATGTCTCAAAGTGAGTCTCAAAATAAATGAAATAAGCATAATTTACTAATAATTTTGCTAAGCTATTTTAATAAAATTTGAATCGAAAATAATACTGAGCAAATATCCTCAGTAAGCAGCTAGAATGGATATAACCGAGCCATTTAGCATCAAAAGACCCAACCCGTCATTAACCGGTACACTTCGCATAATTTTTAACGGTGCTAATGAAAATATAAACAAAGGTTGGCCGCCAATGGTTGGCCGAATAAGGCGCAGCGCATACTGGACGAACCCGGTAGAAACAATGAACAATAATGCTCCTATCAAATGTGCCTATTCATAATATTGCACGCCAGCCTGCCGCGTGCGATACCGCCGCGGATGAAAACAATACAAGAAAATACTACTTTTGTTCCAGGTGTATGAGATGTGAACTATATTTTTAGTTTTATAACTGGTGAATGAACTGATACCTGGTTTAAACGCAGAAAGCATTTTGACGTCCCTTTTTTTCACGCTAAGGTAATCCTGA
Source organism: Adoxophyes honmai (assembly GCA_005406045.1). Classification (NCBI taxonomy): domain Eukaryota; kingdom Metazoa; phylum Arthropoda; class Insecta; order Lepidoptera; family Tortricidae; genus Adoxophyes; species Adoxophyes honmai. Next base: position 412,306 of record BHDV01045352.1, read on the forward strand.
TACTATAGCTGTTGCTTAATTAAGTATTGCAAAATATCATAATTGCAAATTACGCTTCACTCAGTTATTTTTACTTTACCTGCAAAATAGACGGTTTCTATGAATAGTATTAATCATAATCTTGATACCAAAATTATCTATAGGTACCAAAAACTACACGGTAAATACTCCGGTACTCATGATTATGTCAAATAGATAACGAACCCAAAACCGAGTGTCGAGTTACACTAAGTGATGCGTGCCGTGATTTAATTATGTAGATTAAACCAAACGAGAATAGCTATGTCCACACCGGTGCGCTTTCACGTTCACCTTGCGTCTTCCTCTGACGCATTCCCGTGCAACCACACCGCATGCGGTGAAACTAGATCCGTCCTCAATGAAGACGTGCTGGCGGCATGCGATGTGGTTGGTGGTTGCACGGACATGCGTCAGAGGAAGACGCAAGGTGAACGCGAAAGCGCACTGGTCTGGACATAGCTATAGCCTAATTAATACTTTTTACTGCAAACCGCATTTAATTTGCAACACGTAGTTAAATTAACAGAACATTTATGTGTCAGATTTAGTTATTATACTTCGCCACCTATGTAATATTGTGGCGCAAAACACATCGAGTAGGATGAATGAAAGTTTATAAACGTAAGTAAATACTTGTACCTTGAAGTTATCAGTCAAAATGGGTGTGTGGATCCATCTTAGCAATGTATGAGTGACTCATAATGAATCCTGTTATCCAACACTACACAGAAAAATAAGTACGAGTAGAAAATACTTGTACGTCAAACATAATAAATAGCAGCATAGGATCAAGAATAAGAAGCAAAAGTGTGTGATCCTAAGATAAAAAAGTAATTTATGATCAGTACAAATGTCAAGATACACATCGCTGTGCTGTGAAAAAAAAATGCCGGTAGGCACTGATGAAATATAGGTATAGAGAGGAATAAGATTATTTAGAAAAGAATATGAAGGCACGTAGCCCTTTGACACATATACTATTCTTGGCACAATGAGTCACGTTTCTCATTGTACCGACACCAGCTAGCTCTTCAATAGTTAATATTTCCAATACTTATAGGTATCAGCGGTTCTCGAACTTTTTTGGCTACGGATCCCCTTTGTAAAGCAGCGTATTTGATGGAAACCTATGCATAAGCATGTGTTTCCAAACAGGATAAGCACTTGAAGCGTAAATTACATAGTCAATAATCATAGTAGAATAAAACGGAAGTCTTTACGTCGAGATTAGCTCCACATTTATTTATATTTATATTTATTTCATCAAAGCTTACACTATCATTACAGGCTACGCCTAATGCGATAATTGTAGCAAAAAAAGGACATACATGTACCTAATAAAAAACTTAATTACCTATACCTACCTAGTGAGTATAACAGATTTTATAGAATACTATTCTTGTGAACTCACTCATAGTACCTACATGTTTTGAGCCAATTCGTATTTCATCGGGAGCAACGCGCTATGGGTTGCGGAACTTGCGGATAAACGCGCACCATGTCCATAACTGAAACATCCAAGCTAATATCGATTAAGACGTAAGTGTTCGATTTTACTATATGAGACTCAAAGTATAACCATGTAGTTGACAATAATAAATCACTGATTACTATACTATAGACCGATAGGTACTTAAAAGATGGTAAACAATCTTGACGTGTCTTTTTATTTAAACATACACTTTATAAATCAAAATCTTTACATTTTACAATTTAGGTATGAAAAAATCATTTACTTTCATAATTGAATTGTATAGTGTAACGATTTTCATTTTTAGACTGTGTATTTTAATAAAAAGACATGTCAAGATTGTTTACCATCTTTTAAGTACCTATCGGTCTAAAGTATAAACCCATTCCGTGGAACAAACTTCGAGAACCACTGTCCCATACGTACTCAGGGTAAGTAAATGCAATAAAATATCTAATCCCTTCCAGCGGGGACGGCTGGCAATAATATTCGCAAGTGGCAAGCCCACATAATTTGCGACGTATCACACGCCGGCTCACTGAAGGCGAAGGTTGGTTTAAGACTGCCTAACCATTACGGAAGCTATCACAGCGATTAATTTTAAGTAATCCTACAATTGGACCGCTTTTAAGTCACGTTAGGTACTAGTTTAGTTTTAGAACATAAACCGAAACGTAGGAAGTAACGATGATATAGTAAAAACCCAAAGTGATCCTAAATAAGACGTAGTAGTAACAAACCAGTGCGTCCAGCTTTTAATTGTTTTTGGCATTAAATGCATCAATTACCTACAAAGGAATTCATGTGCTCTGCCTATCCCTCTTGGGTATACAGGCGTAGGGATATGTATATATGTTACCTACAAAATGATAAGAGGCAGCCTTTTTTTATTTGAATTTGAACAAACTTCACATAATTGGTATTAGTTAATCAAACATTAACGGAACCGAGAAACATATTATTTCGATGACACATAAATAGGTCAATTAGTTTAGTAATAAACAAAGTTAAATTATTATGATTGCTCTCGTTGTGGTGGGGAAGGTTTACGCAACTTCGTTCGTCTATTATAAAAATGTTTGTACTTACATTATAATTTGCTCACAAACATAATTTATGTCCCATACCAAACCAAATTATACAAATTGTGTAAGCTTCACTGTTTAAAAAATTCGTCATAAGATGCCTCAAGTTCTTAGGTAAGGTATGACAATATTTTTTTCACATTGCGTTACACTACTCAATTCAATTCGTGTTATAGTCCTCTTTAGACATTTTTTTCCTCGCTTAGCTATCTCATACGGTGTTAGTGGGTATGGGGCCTTATTTAATTACTCTTCGCCTCTTCGCCTCTCCGCCGATTGCATACATCAACAGTTTTACGTTTACTCGCCGCGATTAGGCTATCGTTCTAATTTATTTGTTCGACGTTCATGACACGGTTAGAATGAAGTTAACACGGCTAATTTTTATCTATTGTTCTTTATGCATTTGTCTCAAGGTTGTTTGATTTTAATCACGCATTAAGCATTTGTTTTAGATCGAAAGACAAAACCGTATATACTATATACTACAGTTTTAACTTACTTATAAAGATGAAGTTGATTGAAACGTTTATAAAATACGACCAAGATTGTGCTCAATATTAAAAACATTACAAACATTAACTAAAGCAACGAAAATAAAAAAAATGTACTTTTTAATTTCGTTCAGACATAGTCTACGGTTAGTATCATAAAATGCCTCTTAAAATGCCCTCCGGAGACTACATCTGGTTTTATGATACTTTATACTACGTTATACTCAATAAAATCCTTTAATCGTATTAACGTCTATCTCGTTAACTGAAGAGCAGACAGCAGTTAATTTTATCAATATCATACACTGAACACCATAATACGATTTTGATTTAAGTATAAGTATGGCGTCTATAACGTACCACGAGAAAACATTATAAGTTTAAAAGTGATTCTAAATAAGATGGTTCTATAAGTTGTAGGTATGTGAAGTTCCCCAATCTACACGAAGCTCTTACTATACATACACATTTACATTAGAATTCACAAAATAACATTCACGAATTCGAGTGATATCAGCCGGCATAGCACGGCAAGGCGCGAGTAAAGTTCCGCAGAAGATTGACTTGACAATGTCTAGCTAGAGACGTTTGAAAATAGCAGGTAGCCTATCCAGCGTTGCTGTGCTAAGCCCACAGTATTCCTACGTATATACTTAAGCCCTAGTGCTTATCAATAGGCAAACAATAGGCTTAGTTATTATAATACCTACTTGTCTATTAATATTTACTGCAAATACCAAAGAGAATAGTCTGTCATTGCGACGAAATTCAGTATCCAGATCGTTTTGAATCCCAAGAAAGAGCATAGACTAATTTTTTCCCAAAAGAATGTGTATTTTCAGCAAAAAAGTGATAAGCGATTTCCACGCAGACGTCACGGACAACCGCCAGCTATTACCACCATCTAATCTCAAAACACCTGCCTGTATACAAAAATCGCTTCACAAATTAATAATCGCAATATTATTTCGTACGTGCGTCCACTCGGAGCTGTGTTTAACAAACAGAGATAAAGGACAATGGGCCTCGCCCGGCCGTGACGTCATTTTAATACCGCGATTATTTTTATGTCACGGAATAATTGGTTCTCACAGATCAAGCGATATGCAACGAGCGCCGTAATATTTGCACCTGCTGTGAAAACACGTGGGGATTTGGAATGTTTAAGCCGTTTTTAAACGAGCAAGGGTTTTAGTCTTCTGAAACGAACGTGTGTTTGCAATGAAATAAAATCAATTAAGGGCCTGCGCAGACGACAGACTATCCGCGACGGGCTTTTTAGTCTGCAAAAATAGAACCTATGGAATTATATGCAGTAACGCACACGACGCGCAAAAAGTCCGGCGCACAATGCATACAATCCACGCAGACTCGATCGCACTTCAAGCCGCTCTTTCAAGGTGGATGCGGAACGCTCCGACCGAAGCCGGTGGAAATGCACGGTGGTCTATTTTCAAAAGTTAACGTCATACTGTAATTGGTGATAATAATGAAAAATAATTCAATTTCTCACCCGCGATCAAGTGCGAGATAGCCGCGACTGTGATAAAAACATTCGTTCTAGTAAAAATCCTCACTTATTCTCTCACTAAGTAAAAACCAGTTAAGTGCGTTTAACGTCTTTCAAATTTCGTCATTCTGAACGACGTCTTGTCAACACCCATCCCACGTTGCGTTCTGTATGGCAACGCCCAAAGACGTCAAATTTTGTATGCCCGGACCTTTAGGTTTTAAATGTTTCAGTACTTCAAAACACCAAGACTTATGATGTGCAAGATTGTTTGTATATCATCAACATATCGTTAACGCGCGTGTTTTAGAGTTCTCATCGGCTTATTAAAACTTTGACAGGATCCATCATTGTTCGACGATACAAACAAAAGCCAGGGCACCATCAGGTGTTTAACAATAACAATAATGGCGTAGTAGTTCATGTTAACACAATTTTCCCTATTGTTAATTTACTGTACCTATTATTACGCAAACTGATGCGGGATAAACTAAATATTCCTATATTACTTATAACTAGATACGGAATATACCTACTTGAACGCATTTGTTATCTTTTCACAGATTAGTTTCTATACGACGGGCACCAGAGCAAAGGCAAATCGAGCAACATCTGTTTAAGATTAAATTTACTTGAATTCGTGGAAACATGATGTTGATGATATTTAAAAGAAAAAAAGAAGTAAGCAGCAACAGGTACTTAAAAAAAGTAAAAGTTACGAGGAAAAATAGGCATTAACTTGACCGTTAAGGATATTGGATTGTAAAATAGTGTTGCCATAATGATCTAGTGGTCCCAAGAGTGATCCTTGTGGCAAACCTGATCTCGGCTTTGGTTTACCGTTAGCGGAGACACGTAAGTAATTTGGGGAAGGTCAAATTAATGGCTGCGTTTTCAGCAAACGCTGAACAACGAAATTACTCTGAAATCTAGTGAGAAAGTTCTAGAGAGTAATTTTGTTCTCCAGCCTTTATTTAGGATAAGGGTGCATGTTTGCTAGTAATGATGATGAGAAGAAATTACACAGGCTACTATTAAAAGTATTTAGAAGTTTTGTGTTAGAAATTTAATTAAAATATTTAATATTATCAGTGTTGTGCCTCGTCCTGTAGCTCATACGGATAAGTTTTTAAAAGAAAAAATCTTGAGAATCGATAATGATTTGATTTCAAAATAAAACTCAGAACACGATCTTACGATCCATCGATAAACAATAATGCTAGCATTAACATAAAGATAATTGGCACAGTTTTCTCGGTGCAGAATACGTGACTGTCAGTTTTTATAAAATTGCAGTAAGTATACTATATTATTGAAAAATAAATAATGACGAGTGTTGTAATGCAGGTCGTCACGCGACGAGACACAATTAGAGGAAGATAGCTGCTACGTCACAATTACAAGGAAAATACAAACGGCTATTAAAAGTACTGGTTTGCATGGAAGTTCCATTACAATTTTACTACCGACTTAGTATTACGAGTATTAACAGCTCAGTCCAGTGTTAAAAGTAAATGAACCTGCTTTAACATTGCGTCAAGTTAACCTCAATGTACGTTAAGTTAGTGTTTAACTCGGTGTATTGCAAATATTGTAAGTCGCTGTGTCTATAGCACAGATTTTTTTGCAATATTTACTAGCGTCATAGTCATACCACTTTCTCACAGGGGTTGGCACAGACTACTATGTACCCACTTGCTCCGATCCTGACATACATTTTTGCTTCATACCTACATTCAACCTCTTCATACATTCTCGTTGGTTTCATCAACTTTATTATGCCACAAGATGTCCGTCTAGACCTTTCCTTTCCAACACACTCATTAACATGAGGAGTCTAATCTACCTCCACTACAAAAATCTTGCCAAGTTTATAGTAAGGCAACTATCCAATCCATGCTTCAGAGTAAATTTTTGCGTTCTTTTTAAATAAGTAAGTGAGTTACGCAATAAAATGAACGAATATTCTATGTCAAATTTAATTAGGTCGAGTAACCACTTGTTACATCGAAGAGCATCGAACGATAAGTCAGCAAGCTGTAGCCAAGAAGGAAACTTTGGTACTTGTAAATATAATGTACTTAATTTGAACTGAGCATAAAATATGAACAATCTAGTGCATGAAGTCGTTCATAGACATATTTATGAAAAGTTATGCACTTTTTTTTAAACTTTATATAACATTATAATTATTTTGACAAGTACATATTGAAAAATCGTGCGAAGCCAGAGCAGGCCGCTGGTTAGCTGTATTAAAGTTTCTGACCTGCTCAAAGGTTATACGCTCGTGCTATGGAAGATTGAGTAGAGGAACAGAGGTCCTCATGGATGCCACAAACTACCAGTATTATACTGTCCTGTCCCAAAGTTGTGTGAGGAAGACCTCAAAAGATTAGAGAGATGTCTCCCTAGGCAGACTATTGTGCACGGGGACCGGAGTCCAAAAAAAAATTGAAATCAACTGAATTTCGAAATGTCTCTATCGCGATGTAGCACAGTCACGTGACATCACAAATATCACAATGACTTAGTGGCGCTGCGATCGCAGTAGCCACTACAGATGCTCCAAGCGTTAAGGAAAACACAATCCTTCGGTTTATCTTATTCAAATAATCTAGTACTCAGCGGGCCGTTGTCCCCGGTTTTCTTTGCCGTCTTATCTAGAGGGATTACTTTCTCAGCATCAGTGCACAATGCAGATTGCACTCACTGTTTAAAAGTTCACACGATTTGCTGCCGTTATAGAATGTTCTTTATTGTGTAATTACTGTCACTTTGATGTATAATAATTATTTTCAGAGTCATTACTGCGTTAAGTTTATACTCTTCATGATTTATTTGGCCAACTATAGTATTGCTCATGAAAGATTGATTGCGTACTGTTATAATTGGTCGTTTGAATCATAGACAGTTATAAGGAGTATTAACTTTTATACTTTTTGTCGATTAGAGGCCGCGAGTTAAAAATAATCCGTACATGTTGAGTCTCTTTCACGTAGCCAAGTAAAGCTTTAGATGCGGCTGTGATAAAAATAATTGTACTCGTAATTAAGGAACATAGATACTCTCATACGTAATACTTTAAGTAAAATTATAATATAACAATAAACAATAAAATGCTGCAAAAGTAATTTACTAAATAATGTAAAATAAAATAAATAAATAATTCAGTCCAGGGTTTCGGCGTCATGGGCTCAGTATGGATTGGGAACTTCTCAAGTTCGATTTAGAAAAATTCAGAGGCGCTTGCCTGAGATTCGAACCCTCAAGCCTTCGCACGAAAGGCCGTAAGTCAAGTCGCCGGACTACCTCCTCAGATAAAAAAAAACTTAGAATACAAACATTTTAAGAAGTCGTTAATAATAGAGTAACAAAATAGCGATCAAGCATTTATAAATTTGTCATAGAAATAAAGCTTTTCACCACACTAGATACAGTATCACGACAAACGACCAAAAATAACCCACAGAGTAAAATCCGTTATACTCGTACCGATATCTACTTATAAAGACCCACGTAACAAGTCGCGCATGCACGCAACCTTTTCGTGAAATAAACTGTAAATATTTGTTCAGGATTACACTGAATCAGTAAAGCTTAGCAAACAGAAGGGCCCATTCGACCACAATGCCTCCATACAGATACGTGAAATCACCATTACAATTATTTGCAGACATTTTAACCCAGCAGTAAATTTGAATGTTGCTGACGTACGTAGTTTAGTGCGTGTCGCTGGCACTACCGTCGCATTTATTTCGTTGATTCACTTATTTTCGTAATAAAACCGTGTCATGAACGGTTGACGATCTCTGTTTAGATAACTAAGGTCTTTTTGTAAGCATGTTTAGGTTAGATTTAATAATGATCGGTGTCAGTAAAAATATTACGTCTCTTCATTTTCTGTCTCTTTGCAGAATCATTTTAATTTAACAATGTTCTTACGTCTCTAGTAATGTAGACTTATCTCTTGATTTAAATGAAGCATGGTGTGAAGATACGTTTGTGTCCCAATAATGAACAGGTTACTTTTTACATCTGAAAAATCCAAACAAGGCCTCATGCAACAACCATTCTACCTATACCTAAGTTGTTTTACCTCCATAGCATTCTTTAAATGTTGGAAACTAAAACGATAAATCAGTTGGTACAATTCTCAAACATTTCACCAACTTAGATTAAAAGCCGGACACCTAACTTTAAATACGTTTTATCGAAGGAGTAACAATGAAGTTTCAAGTGCTTTGAACTCAAAAGTGAATAGACGGGCTGTTCAGAATACGGCTAAATTCAAAAGTTCCAGCCAATTCCAGTCGAACTCGAAAACAACTCCTCCTTTCTAATGAGATGTCTTTTATAATTACACATCTCAAAGTCGATTCAATTACGAGAGTTCTGACGAATTGTTTCCGTCAAGCACAACAGGTAAACAACGTTTGGCTCGGCTAACAAAATAAACTACCATAAATAACTTTCGTTCAGCGGAAACTTTTTAAACAGGTGTATTCTTGTTTTAATATCCAAATTACATTCTCCTTTTGGTTTAATTGATAAGCTTCTTAGAGGAGATCTTCTGGAGTTAGATTTTTCTACCACTTTCAAGAGACTTGTTACTCGCAGCGTAGGTACCTATGTAGTTTAGGGTCGTGTAAATATTTCCTACGTGGCGTAGACTTCTGATTCAAACCAAGCAAAACACACACGCCATATTGAGCACACAACCCTAATAGCAATTAAAATCATGTAAATTTTTAGCAGCAGTGAGGCACCAATATTGGTAAGGTTTGAAGTAGTGGGGGTAAATTCACGCACTGCTTTTTCCGTTCAGTTAAATTCTGTAAACTGTAACAACTAATAAGTTCATCAATACTCTGTCTTTTATTCATAACTATGAGTACACAAAACAAGGTATAACAAAGATACAAAGCTGTAGTACTAGTAATAACAAAAAACGGAAGATTTACTTAATAAATCTCGCTTGACCATTTGCTTAGCAATTCGAGAGAGAAAATGACAAAGGGGTTGGAAATAATGTTCCCCGTAAATTGATTATATTTAGCACAAACGTCACAGCCATAAATAATACAGGGGAAAAACCAATTTCCGGCTACGATCCTGAAATAAACGGGACACAGCTAGCTACGAGTTGCTTAACACTGTACAGTCAACCAATTTGATTAGGTAATACTATTTCGAACCTTTTCATAAGAAATTTATTACTGACATTCCTAACCAAATCACTGTGAAATTCATTACGAAAGAGTTCAAAGTGGTCCCATAATCGAATCGGTTGACTGTGTACCTCATTGCTCAGCACGACCCTTTCAGACCCGTGTAGCACGGACAGAAGGACAACCGGCTAGATTAAAAATTTTCGTTTATTTTTATCGAACTTTTTTTTACTGTTACGTTAGAAGAATGAAGTTATTTTATTGCAGTTTCAAATGGTATTGTTCGCATCATTCACGATAGAAAATTAATGTACCTACTCAACAATCGTGCAAAAGAGACTGAAACGTGCGGAAACATGAGAGGACAAATTACTTGTTTCTAGCAATTTTCACAATTACGTAATTAGTTAGCTGATAAGGCACCTCATAAAGAACAGACATCAGGTGTAGAACTAGCATAATAAGAGAAGAATTTAGAGAATACAGTCGTATCAATTGATTATTGGCCCACATAGAACGCTGTCACAATAAACGTCGTCGCAATGACACTATGACGTTTACTGAAAATAGATTCTATAGTGACTTAGGAATCAATTGGTTCGATAGTACCTCTTGGTTTAACTAACAGAATCGTGATTTTGCCAATAAAAACTTATAGTGTGTCATTTTGTAACGGTTATCGAGTGCCAACTTCAAGTAAACAGGCACTACATCATTTCAACGATTTGGCTCATACAGTATCTACCTACCTATTGAATTATTATGGTCCCATAATTCATTCTTTAATGGGCTCCAGTTACTAAATTTCGAGTTTAAACTGAACATGAACACACACAACACGGATTTATTTGTATTTTACCTAAGTAAATCTTCAAGCCAGAAAAAATTCGCGCATTCAGTGATTCGATCGTTCTTATTTATGTACCCAGTTACATGCTTTCTTTTACATCATCAAAGTTTTAAATAACTTCAAATTAGGTCCATAACAAGATTTACGTAACATGAAAATAACGAGTTCAATTTCCAGCGTAGACTATAATTCCTAATTTTGTGCAAACATTCAAAGTAAAAATCTTGGTGCAGTATTATTGACACCGACTCACTTGTAGTTAGTTGTAGACTTTGTAGAAATCAAGGTAGGGCAGTTACAAAAGCTTAACGGACCGTCACATCGGTTAGGGAACTGCGGTTAATGTAAAAACTAGAGAGGATGTCTTCTCCTCTCCGAATCTATAACCACAAAGCCTACAGTAACCTCTACGCGCGATTCACTCTACTGTAGTAGAATTAACATTTTCTTAGTAATCGAATGAATGCATAGAATTATAAGTTTGTCTTTTCAATTTACATTGAGACCATCCAAGTATTAACCACGACGCAAAATAAGGATGGTTTTAAATGGGCGAACCAGTTTAAATGCGTTCTTTTTCTATGTAGCGAATGCTTAGCATTTATTTTAATTTGATCAAATTTAAACGTTTTAGACTTATTGAGGTTAAATCTTACCAATTAGGCTAAAATTTTAGCTCATAGTAGGTATATCCACCAGGTAGAAGGTAGAAGGTACTAACGTATAGAAATTCGTAAAAAAAAACCTGAACAGCAAGTGTGCCGCTGTTTTATCGCAGACACCAATGCTTTATTGGATTACAGAGGTTTGATATTTTCCAAAGCTATAAAAGACCGTAGTAGGTATTTGGTATAAATTTCAATTTTAATACTCCACGCGTTCCTGAGAAAATGTATCGCGAGAGACAAATGGACAGACAGACGTATAACGAAGTATAACGAATATCACACTTTCTATAAAAAATAAAAATCTCCGAAAGACTGCGTTCGAGTTTGTAAATAAAACATTTTAATGAGTAAAGTTAAAACAAGGCTCTTGTATCCATCTGGTGGTCACAGACAATATATAAAAACCTAGGTCCAAAGGCCGTCGCTCAATATTCCGTTGCCATAACCGAGGTATTCATTGAGTCGTTTAGTAACACATTACTCTTAATTTTGTCCTGAATAACTGAACGTTCAAAACAGAGTTAGCATATCAAGACAGTAATTGACACAATTAGTAGTAGACGCGTATTTGATTTGCCTTGAATAAATATTAGCAAGTAAATAATTTACCTGAAGAACGAGGTAAAGCGTTGCTTTCTTAGGTATGTACATAGATGTGGGTGTAATGTAAAAGACACTGATTCGTGTAGATTCATAATTATCTGTTTATGGATTACTTACAAAAATTGAGTTATCATTATCATGGGGTCACTTATTTTAACAAATATTGACCTAAGTATTTATAACTGTACGTACTTACATAAAATATAATTCACTAGGTAAGAATAATTACTGAATATTGATCGAAAATTATGATTTTCTGCTTGCTGAAATTTAATAACATGCCAGGGGAATGACAGTTTTTAAGAATTAGCCTGATCACCAGTAAGGGATGAGAAAGCTTAGACTATTTTCAATGTCATAAATATGGGAGTCCAAACAACGTTGATGAGATAACATGAAATACTTAACTGTTTAACAAAAAAGGTTTTTTAATAAAGGTGCTATTTTTAACACCATCGAGGATGTACTTTTATGCTGCTTTAAGTGTGATTCATTAATCGGGGATTTCCAAAGTGAATTCCGTAAAATAGTTATCAGAGTTCCGAAAACTTGTGATTATTTATAACTTATAACAATACCACAATTACACATATTGATCGTAATCATTTGATATGAATTCGATAAAATACAGTTGTATAAAGTATGCTCCGTGTGGTGCCGGGTTAGAATAGCACCTCCCCCTTTCTTCCCGTGGGTGTCGTAAGAGTCGACTCTGGGAAAGGGTTAGTGAATTGTGGGCGATGGGCTAGCAACCTCTCACTACAATATCACGTTTAACCATCTGGTTACCCTGCTGAAATTGCTAAATGTGGTCCTGGATTTTTGAATCCATGTGCTCTGCCTACCCCTCTTGGGAATTCAGGCGTGAGAATATGTATGTATGTATGTATAAAGTATTTAGTTGGTGGTCCATTTATCTTTAAGCTGTAAGAAACCTTGTGTTGAATAATAAATAGCTTTAGAATTGAGCGTAGTTTTCATAAGCATTTCCGAATCCTTTTTGGCTATAATGGTTTCATTGTTTCGTGATGTCTGCTTGTTGCATTTTATAAGTTGTCAGCTGATAGTCATACAAGTGTTGATAAGCATAGCAGTTTTATTACCTTAATACTCTATATGTTCACTATTGCAATGATAGTTAGGTACTAATATTAAATAGAGCTGCTGTAAAATAGTGGTAAGCTAAGTGTAGTAACGCACTTCAAACGGTTATTTCTAACATGATAATACGATGGAGTGGTTGATACGATAACATTACAATAGGTAGTTATTTATGCAACCGGTACGAAGTCTTGATTGTCAGTGGAGTGTAATTATTCTTAGAGCTAATTAATTACACAATATGCAAATACATAATGAAACGTTTTATGCAATGGAAATAATATAAAAATATTTATGTAAGAAGGGATATCGTCATCATTGAAAGATGAAGAGATGTTCTTGTTGGTGTCACTAAAACTCGACACTGAAAAGAATTGCAAATAAAATGCTTGCTAGAAATTGAATATGAAGAAAACCTGAGAAAGTAGCAAACTATTCTACTGACTATACAAGATTAGCAATAAAAAAGAAAATTTGGGGAGCAATAGTCTTAACATGCGACTCAATGTGAAATCACGAAATACTAGAAAAAGTTGACAAACGCTTGTGCAAAAGATATTTTAACTTATCCTTACTCGTCTTTTACAAAAACCACGGAGGAAACAAAGAGATGTGATTCTAAACCCGACACCAAGCGAGGGGCTGTAGACTTAATCAGTACCTACTATTTACAATTAACAGGATTGTTTTTAAAGGTACACATCGGTGGATTAAAAGAGTCAAAAACAAGGGAGCCGGGAACGAAATCTATACGTTATAGAAGGTATCCGTTCGCACGATATTCAATTACAGTTATCTTTACGTCGTATATCAAACACACACCCACCCTAATAGGTACATACGTAATGCGTACGACGATATCGGATATCAGTCAAGCATGTACTTGAATTATACTGTTTGATCTATGTTAATGTAATAAATCCGTGTTATTATGACAATTTCGTGCTCTGAACGGTTGTGGAATGGCTAATCAAAATGATGGATAAGTTATACCTAGACACACGATTTGAGGAATTAGTATTAGTTGCCCGTGTGCAAGATAAAAATAATATGCATTTCTGAATTTCATTCACTACACTAAAAACAAAAGTTAATATTGGATACAACACAAAACATAAAACCTAATTAGGAATTATTTGCCGTTTTATTTTATGTAAAAAAAAACGACATTATTTTTTTTAATAATCGAATACTTCTTTGACAGTTTAATACAGAGAAATAAGAATTTCTCTTCTCCAGTAACACTATCCTTTAAGACTTGAAGTTGCTATCCGATCTAGGTGGGATTTGGGGTTTAAGTCCTAGGGAAGAACACAGACTATTTTTATTCTTAAAGAATCATAAAATTAAACAATGTGATGACACCATTCTGTGCTACCAGCCGACTTACCACGGCTAGTCGCAAGTTATTGCACGAGCAAAAGATTACCTGTCTCTGTGTATTAGGAGACATCAGAAAATGACAGGTGCGGTGAGATATCATCCATGTATTATAATTATTATAAATAAGAACATTCCTCTTGAGTCACTCTATCTATTAAAAACCGGCAGCAAAACTCGTTGCGTAGTTTTAAAGATCTAAGCGTACATAGGAGCAGACAACGGGAAATGACTCTGTTTTTACTATGTAGTGATATCCAGACTCATAACATTGTAATTGGTCTGGTAGGCGTTGGAATTTCCGGAAAGTATGTATTCCGTAACACTATATGTTTGTCAAGTGTCGGCCGCAGCGAAGGACGGAGGATGTGACAGAAATATTATCGACATTTTGGCAACAGTCATACTATGCAGCTATTATATACGGGTAATTTATTAGAAGAATTTTCACACAAAAAAGTCGAAGTTTTGTTTTAACTATGCTATATAATTTTAAACAAAAAAAAACCGACTATAAATTAGCAATATTTTGAAAAGATTCTGTTTACTGAATGTAAAATTTTGACTTCATCAACAAATTACCGAAAACGCCGTACATCTCCATATAAAATTTGAAGAGTTCCCTCGATTTCTCCAAGATTCCATCATCAGATCCTGGTGTCGTGCCAATGGGACCAATTTCGAGTTATACCTTATCGATTAAAAAAAAAAATTTGAAAATCGGTCCACGGATCTCCGAGCTATCGAGTAACATACACAAAAAAAAAAAAATTAGGTCGAATTGAGAACCTCCTCTTTTTGAAGTCGGTTAAAAATATGCTTAAACATTTCAACTTTAGCCATAAAACTACCGTGAGACTCATGATGAAATAATACGGATACACGATGTCTGTTGTCTCTGCCTACCCCGCAGGGAATAAGGCGTGACGGTTATGTATGTATGTATGTATGTACGATATACGGATCTTTATATCGAGATGACCTGTTTTAGGATAATTCGTTTCCCATTATCGCGAGCAACGCACCACTGCGCTTCTCGCGCGACTGTTTGACCCAACTGACACTAGTTGAGAACTACCGGTGTCCGTTTATCCTAAGCCACTGTCGCGCATTGCTCCCGATAATGGGTCACTTATTAACCCAAACATGTCGAGCAAACCTTGATATGAAAACGTGAGTGTATCCGTTTCATTTCACTGCAATTTTAAGTTTGAGATTTTAGTATTATAGCGACGGGATCCTAGTTCGTAGCCTAAGCACACTTTTACCGATTTCCTTACTCGCCTATGGAAGAGATAGTGAGGTGTATTTCTAAACTCGACTCGAGACACTGTACATGTTGTAAAGTATACTCTTACAGCTGCTGGACAAGAATTCGTCTACGTACAGTTTCATTACTACTATCCCTAGAGGACTCCGAGGAAAAAATAAGAAGATCATATTTTCAACAATGCTGATAGTTTTTTTGTGGCCATATACTGTAGTGGTTGCTTCATCCACTGCAGAAAATAAAAATAACAATAAGCGTATTTCTGTGTCTATTCCTCACATTTTTAAAGGCCAGGCTTTTACCAGGATAAAATAATCTAGTAAAATACTTCCAGTTAAAATTATCTCTTCATTAATTTTATTCTAATGTCATAAGAAGCTTCTAAGTTATATCAAGTTAAAACATGGTAAATGCTGCATGCTAGCAATCTGTCACTATGACTATGTAATGCTTCCTATGTTCTATTTACCTTACCTCATTTTGGGAAATCCAAGCTTAACATTACGTATTATGTAAAAAGTAGCTCATGTATTTTCTCGAAATTCATAGTACCTAGTTCCAAAATATATGTCCCCACATCATAGTCGTTTTTATACATATATAACAAAATATTCCATCGATTGATCACTGTTTGTCGCGTAAAGAAGACAGAGGGACTCAGAATTACTTTTTCATTTGTTTTCTTTGATAACGTTTAGTTCGGTTAAATAGTGGTTTTACTTTGTTGAGTTAAATTGGCGGTCGCTTTTCTATATCAATATAAAATCATCTCTCGTAATGGTCATATTATCGACAGTCGTTTATATATCCGATCCAGAAATTCATGAGGGGCTACTGCCAAATAACTGACCTTTTGCAACAAGCTGTTTGATTGAGATAGCAATGTTAAATAAAAGATTTACAGAGAGTAAGTACCTGCTATGGACAAAAAGTAATGTTTACACTCATAATGATTATCTTCTATACTTTGCATCTAATGAGGCAGCAGATGGATTCTGGAGTTATTTAATGGTTACTAGTAAACAAATTGAAATCAAACATGCATATAATAAAATCTTAAATTGAGATTTATTTAATTACAATCAAACTGTGTTTTAAAACTAAGTATATTGATTTATGTAAAAAAGTTACACAGAAAATAAAGAACACTTCAGTATCTTCTCAGGAATAAAAGACTGTAAAATTAAAACTTGAAATAATATACAGTACCTAATGATGTATTTCTTTAATCAAGAAAGTTTTTCTTTACTTTAACTTTATGCAAAATACGTTTTATCCACTACTTATCATTCAACAAAAACTTTGGTAAAATGGTGACTTTGGAACACGAAGCCAAGAGAAGAAGGATGCTTTTCAGGCCTTAGTGGGTAAGACCGTATGAAATTCCTTTACGTAATCTTCAATCATAGTACCTATTCCCAGACCTAATTTATTTGAACTAAGTCGTGAAAAAATATTTTACGTAAATCAAAACTATTTTTGCTACGGGCAGCAAACGTTGAATAATACAGCATCGGCGATCCGCAAAATTCATGAGTCGCGCCACCATTTTCATCGCATGATAATGCATTCACATATTTATTGGAAAATCGGACTAAATTTAACATAGCAGATACCGTATGTACCTTCTGCCATCTGTCCACATTAGAGTAATACTTGTCAGTTCAATACGTATAATGTGAATTTTATGAAAAAGGAAGACGCGTTTAAACATGATTGATTTGTACGCCAAATCAGTTGGTTACCATGTCAAAGTAAATTCCGAAATTTGAAAAAATGTAAAATAACTTAAAACAAAGTAAGATAAGGAACGTGATGATATTCTAGATAAGATATTAGGTGTAGTACCTAAAGCCAACCAGGCGTTTCCCGTCAGATTAGAAGCACCGCCTACTACGTGACATCGTCTTTTTATTACGCCTAGATTCTTGGTCCTGATATAATCCAATACCCACGCTCAAACTTTCACCACCACAGTATTAATATCCTGTCATACATAAAAGAAATTTCAACGACATAATAAATTTCGCATGACATAATTGCAGCCTGTAAAAAGTGTTGCGTGCGTGTAAAATGTATCTAGAAATTCCAGCGTCTGCGACATTTACGACTGTTTAAAATCGTACAACTACCCACGACGTGTTCCAGACCGCCACTCGACTAAATTCGTTTTTCTCAATTACTACCCGCGTGTTTATTGCTTTTCAAAGACAGTTACAAGCGAAATGTTTCTTGTCACTTGACAAAGAAAAATCTGCGGAATTTTTTGAATGCACTTGTGATTCATATCAAAGACGTCTCTTAAAAACGAAAGATGTGTTCGAATTTATAACAGATAGGCTTTTTTTGACGAAACGACTTTGCTGCTTGGCTAGAATGACACACTAGTCATCATAATATGTGTTTGTTATTTCCTTGACCATGTTTCGCGTAATTCTGTATTGTACTGGAGCTATAAAAATCCCTTTTCTAGCGGAAAATTTTTAGTGAGCTTCCCTGTATTGTCAAAGAAACGATATGAGAGGAAGTTTTAAGGTCTTCCGGGTGTTCTGGGCGTGCGTTTAATAGCTGTGTCGCCTTTGAGCTTATAATAAATGTAGAAACCAATGGCCCTGATGGCCGGAACTCATTGTCTATGAATTCAAAGGGTTCGTCTGCGTCCCTTATCACACCCTTGTTAAGACCTTTCGCCTGCTTTTTCACTCTGGAACCCTTTGCGATACAACTTTTTCAATATTCGACAATTATACTGTTTGACCGGATTATGTTGTATTAGAATTGATTTTATTTTCGCGAAATAAATCTTTCATGTTATGTGACGAGCTTGTGCAATTCCTATGTATTCAATTGAACTGTGGCCGATTTTGCGATAAGGCGAAAAATATCTTAGCTCCGTAGGGCGTTGGTAGCACCAGACCATACCAGAACAAAAATGGTCAGCGGTTGCTGACTAAGACTGGAATAAATAAAACCAAACCAATTTCCTTTTAGACATTGTCTAGACTTTAAACCGACAGAAGTAACCATTACTTGCAAATAAACGCATTGTTTCTTACTCTCGTAGTATTTTGTATTCCACCTAACAACTGCACGGATCAGCTACATTTGCGCTTTTAAAACCGATTTCCCATTCACGTGTTTAAGTTCACGATCAGCTTTCGAGTCACGGATTGGGTTTTTAGTCTACTCGTAATCCCCTCGACTGGAAATTGCCGGACGTTTTGGATGTTCAGCGATTTCTTCAACCTCGATGAGATTATCGGTGCCGTATATCTCGCCAGTACTTCTACCAACCTCAAGCCACACTCAAGGTATGATAATGATAGTAAGAGTGTTGCTCGTAATTTTGGCAGTTTGGAATCACACGCAAGCAGTGTAGATGTGAAAATAAATAGCTTTATCCCTTATTCGAGATGATAATACACAGACACTAATCAATCAGACAGAAAACATCTACATAATTCAGAATCTTCTTGCACTAAAATTGACACTAAATTCAGTGGCTAATCTGTCACCCTCATATACGTTTGAGGCTCTTTGCAAACGGCAATGTCCGAAAGAAAAACATTGTGAAAGTTGTTTATTTGGAAAAGTTACGACAGCGTTATGCCACTCCCTATGTTAAAGACTTTAACTGTTTTCTTTAAAAAACTACAGTAGGTATATTTGTGTTAGGTACATCACACACGTCCACGCTGACGCGGCTTAAGTTTACTTTTTTTTGTCGTGTAAGTACTTGCGTAATTGGAAACCTCCAGAAATAAACATTGATTGGCAACGTTTACAGTTTTTGAAATACCTATTGTATTTAACTGTACTAACATTTGTGTACTTTGTCTTACTACGCCTAGCTTAAATAAAAAATGTTAACCATAATGAACAAAGACCATTAAAAACAGGCAGAACACTATAACATAATGACGTGCCTATAACTACTTAATTCTTATAAGTTGAATCGCTGCGTGCCGAAAAATGTTGTTCTGTGACTGCACAGAAAAAGTTCAACGACAAAATGTAAAACGACACAGACGAGACACACTAAACTAAAAACGTCGTATAATTTAGCACGACTTTGACAAGGGTCATACGAGCAGGCATCCCGATGTTCTTTTTCAAAATACGTTTGTTTGATTCTGATTTATAACCACCCGATCCCTCCTGATCAGCTGAATTCCCGTGTACACTCGTCTAAATGAATCCGAGCAAATAAATCTAACTTAATACCAACCCCTCGTAAATATTCAACAGGCATGGAAACATTAAAGAAAAAGGGTATTAATAAGACAAGTTACCTTTTGGATAAGGAAGTTTTTTATCACATCAGTTCGCAAAATTTAGTTACGAGCGGGCGAACAAAAATCTAAAAGTGAAGTTTCTTTATGAACTCGAGGTAGACGCCTTTTGATGGTGGCGTGACTTAGATAATCTCAACGGAAAGAATTCAGACGCTCAGCACAGCTGGCAAGTTTCAAAGGGGAGATGTGAAACGACCCGACACGTGTCACGTGTCTGACACGTTTCTAGTGTTCGACACGAGTGCGACACGTCGGGGTGTCCGGACAATTTACTTCGTGACGCCCACCAGACACATACCGAATGTCAGCCTGGTTTACGCAATCAAGGAATCCATTTAGTGGTTTTATAGCCCCGAAAACTCTTTACTCTTAGTCCGATTGACAACTATATTACATCATTAATGTTGTGGAATCTGCTTTGAACTTGTTACAAATCTCAGATCGACAAATTCCTATGTCGAATTTTCGTTGGAAACTGCGCTTTAGCGATGTTGCATAGTTTTGCACAGTTTAGTTTTAGTTTGAATTAGGTATGTAAAGCTAACTTCAAAAACGAATCTTTTGCTAAGAATTCCGGCTGATGACATTTTATTACTTTTATATTGTTTTCATTTATTGCTATTAGCAAATTGTATATACCTAACTCCACGATACGCAAATTTGTAATTATTTGTGTTTACTAAGTACGCAAGCCTAGTATTTCAAATTAATGTTTATTTTACACTCTGGGTAAAAACAAAAGAAAATGTTAACCTCAATACAAATCAAATCGCATTCTACGACAAATTTTGAACTGTCTCCGAACAATCTAAGTTTATCCAAACGATTAAAACGATTCAACCAAACTTTAGAAGATTTCAAAATGTTTTCAGCTCCGAAACCGTCTCCAGACATCCGGAAACTTCAGGAAAAAAGACGAAAGTTGGGCACAAGTATCTAGTTTCAAAGTATGCACATTGTTTAACAATCTGCCGTACAGCAGGTGCTGGGCGGAAAGTGAACGTCAGCAGAAAACTTGGCCTGGAAAAGCTTGAGCTATGATTGCATAGCTCGAACTTGGATCGATAAAGAGTTGAATACGCAAAATAAGTAAGTGAGTCAACACTTTGTTACACAAAAATCCGAAATACATAAAATCAAACAAGATGGTGATGTGCAAACGTGAATTTATCCTTTAATCGATCTTTTACAGAAAATCTTTGAGAGACAGAGGAAATTTAACTATTGAGACCGACAAAAATGAGAGCCTTCTATATATCGTGGTTAAGTATTGTATGTACAAATGTATATCAATAGAAATATTCACAAAATTCTTCTAAAAAGGACCAAAAAGTAATGACAGTATTACAAGTACTCACTTTAAATAAAAACAATAAAGCTATAAAATATAGGTACAATAATAAGGCAGCATGATCAGAAATGGACCTAGAATAAGTTCTGAACTTAGTAATAGACGCTTAAAACAAGATTTTATAAATCACAATGATAGCTAAGTATTGACTCAGATTTTGAGTTCACTTAACCTCATGATACTTACATCGGTATTACAGCTAAACCGCAGATGTGACTATAGCATTACTTATTCCGAGGTTTCCGGATTCTACTTACATACGGCCGGGCATAATATTTAACCTATCTGGTTTAGCATGCTAGAGATAAAATCCTATCTCTAGTAAGATATATCGTCGATAGATTGAATATTGGGACAAATCTTTCTACTGCACTCATTGAAGGAATAATTACACAACTTCAACTAAGTATTTAATCAAAAAAGACAGAAGAAGGTTAAATAAGTCTTGATTCGAGAAACACTAGGTGGTATACGTGATTTCTTATACCTATCCTCAAGAAAACAGAAATCAAATTATATGTAAAAGTGATGAATTCAGACTTTATACGTTTAAATAATATCTTCGCAACGGAATGTGACAGAATCGTAAGTAAATGTAGTAGATAGAAAAGCGACAAATAAATTATAACCGCAATGTGAAAAACCAAATTTGGTCAGATCTTCACATTTGACCTCATAACGAGGCGAGAAATACCAGAGTAATTATTTTGTAGTGCCATTTTTTTCACACAACTTTTTACGGTCATAAGGTTAAAGTTAAAAATCACTGTCATCATTGCCTCATGTTTACATTAATATCCCACGGATGGATGCGGGACCTTCTAGGAGCCTTCTAGCAATGAAATTGAGTTTGGGTATAAATCTCTGTTTAACACGTTTTTGCTAGGGGAAAGAAACATGGTTCCGTGTCTAATACCGGACAGCAACAAGCTCGTCACTTGCGTTGGGTTGGAATTATACTGAGCAAAAAATGATCACTTCTTACAACGGAAACACGATCATGTGGGTTGTAACTTTTGCAAATTGTATTAAAAGTTCAACATTAACTCTTTTGACAAAAGTTGGTATGAACACTTGTCTTATTAAATCGCTATACAGTTTGCGAATACCTACAAAATTTATATAAAATCGGAAAGTACTTAAAATATGTCTACATACTTATGTATCTGAAACTTGAACATCTTAACAACAAAACCGGTAGAAATAAAAAATAAAAAAAACTGGAGCAAGACTAGCAAGGCAAAAGGTAAATCATCATCATATTCCAAATTAACATTAAAAAATTCAAGCCGATTTTAAAAATTACGATTTTATAATTACCAAGACACCAAGACAAGTGTGCCCGGGTCCTAACAGAGACAAAACAAAACTGATTTGGTCTTGCGCTTCTTATTTGGGAAGTTTATCAATGTCATGCGAAGACAACAACAGGAATGTCTAATTTACACTGCTTTGAAAACAAAAAGAGGATATAGTATTACCACTCTAATGAAAAATAAAAATACGAGCTATGGGTAATCGTTTTCGTTTTTCCATTTCGTGTCTAAGTGAGTTTGCATTTCATTACGCGGCCGGCAGTTTTCGCGTTTTCGCTGGAGCCAAAAAGTTACAATGAAACCATCAAATGTTTTGTTGTTTCGGGGAATATTAATCTGAGTCGGTAATTTATTTTAGGGCCATCGTTGAAAAATTAGAGGAACGTATTTGCTGCGCCCTGGCCGCCCTGGGCGATGAGGACGTATCACTCCTTCCTACGTTTTGTGAATTATTAACGTCAAGTATCGGTACCTTTCTCTCGATCAAAAAATATCTGCCTCAAAATGTTCGGATATATCGGATGTCGAATGAAATAGGTTCTCTAAATAACGGATTAGATTGGAAAGAGAATAATTTCCGTTATCAACAAATTTCCTTCGTATACATTCGATATAAATATAACAAACAAATGCCAATTAAGTACGCACGTTGTATAGGTGAAAAGAAAATTCGTACTGTGAAAAAAGATTAAAAATATCATGAACAAAAGCAAGATACGTAGTTCTATTTGTTGGTGTAGTACCTAGCTAACATACTGTCCACGCTGATAGTGAAGCGTGCGTAGATTAGACATTTTTCATCCGGTCAATCGATAACAAAATTACATAATGTGATTCGATTAACACATACAGTTTCATCATAAAAAAGAAACGATATACAGCTGGAACTCTAGTTAAGTTATGTTATATCACAGTGAATCTTTGATAACGGTTTTTCAAGTAAGTATTTTATAAGCAGATTTTACCGTATGCATTACGAGCGAAATTAAGTTTTTCAAATAATACTTGCAATTTAACACATTCTCAATGGATAAATTAAAATTGTTATATTGTAAAAACAAAGTAAAAACTCTAGATTTTTCTGTCGCCTATAGGTAATTATTACAATTCTAGTCAATTAGAATCAGGGCAATTTTTCAGAGGTTACTTTATAAAAAAAATAAGTAATGTTTTCTCGACGTATGTCATTTCAAAATTAGATAAAATGCGTTTAAAATCAAGTAAATTTAAATAGAAAATACACTGCTATCTACTTCAAATAAAGCAAACGGTTTTTTTAAATATTCAAAGTATATACTTTGCCACGACAAACGTATCGTTTAATGATTTTCAGTCCGCTCAGTCTGTTTTGTTTAATTTCCCGCTACATGATTACTACTTTAGCGTGTCGTATCGTCACGAATAAGTTGTTTATCGGATGTAAAATTTAAATTTCACCCTAAGTCAAAGATGTAGTTGCATGTGCAGTCCGCATTTAGTTTAATTTTTGAGCTATGTAACGTATGCACAATGCCTACAATATGTCTGAAACCTATGTTTATATAAGTACGAATACAATTCGCAACAGCAACGTAACGACTGACTTTTGTTTATATGTTATTACGCAGCTAATGGGGCGCCCGTTTTATTTTTAAACTCACTTTTGCATACAAATCACATCATTAGATTAGTTTATTAATATTAGTTTCTAATGTGGTGCGAGACTTACCGTCAAGGTCAATATCGGTTCCAATCCGTAAACAAAAAACCGGATTGAAGACCGCTCATTGAAATTTAATTATGTATGAATATTAAATCGGTAGTTGCGGGGCACTCGCTACGCCACAGTGCGGTGCATGCGCTGCGATCGTCAGCTATTTCCTGCTTAAGTAAGAAGAAGCAAACGAACCGCGTCCAACGCAAGCACAACGTACACACGGTAATCACTATCGGGATCGCCGACGGTGAAGGAAACACAAAAAATATGACTCCATTGTCAAGGTTGAGCATTTAAACAACACATTACATTCACGTTTTTGCCTACTCAAAACACAAACTTACTTTTAACAAACTTCACTTTAATGCCAAGGGATAACAGGTATCCAAGAGCGCCGCGCACTAAATGTGCTATTTGGCGGTACTAATTGCTGATCGGGCGTTATCGGGCAAGTAATTTATGAAGGTAGTTGACATTTCGGAGGCATGTGCCTGGATTATAGCGGAGGCGCGCGGCCGCTGCAGGCTGCGCGCTCACTCGCGGCTCGGAGAGGACTGTGGTGCGTGCGAGAGCCGGCCGCGGATGCCGCCGCCGCGTGGCCAGCCCTCGCCCTGTATCATCCACCGTAACATAAATATCCTCCTGCCGCTGACATTTATTCGGTCTGTCACGAGCCTGACGTCACAGCTTACCGACACAACCTTTACTCCCTGAACTTCCGACGCCCTTGACTAAATTGCGCGCGAATATACTGCACCCTTTATTGATACAGACGTCGATTGTTTTCGGTTCGCGAATCAAATTGTAATGAGAAACAAAAAAGTTAATTTGGTGATTGCGGATGTTAAATGTATTGTTTTAGAAGTGGCGTGTTGATACGCGTTTGTTAAAAGTGTGGAATAAACTGAATAACAATTGGCGTTTGGTTGTGTACGGGCTCGCCGGAGTGTGTCATCGCAATTAGTATGTGACTACGTCACAATAAACGATAACGAACATTTCCTCTCAAGCACTAGCAACGTACTACGCGAATTAATATACAATGGGTAAATTATTATTACACGTGACAAAAAAATCCTTCTATTCAGTTTTAAGTGTTTAGGTATGCTTTACGCGACAAACTAGCAACCTGTCACTATTGTACATGGCTACGAATATAAATGATTGTATGTTTACATATACAATTCCTTTTATTCACCTGTAATTCAAAACAATCGACTACCTTGTAATCAATGGTTAAAGTATTAAAACCATCGCTTTAGGAGTAAATTAACTATTATATCTAAGTATAGAAACTTATGGTTATTTGGATATGACATACTGTATTTCATATTAATATTCATAGTAGAATTATACGCAGTATATAATTTTAACTCTTCCATTTCTATATAAATATCGTAAGTAAATTAAATAAAAAACTTAAGAAATCAATTAGCTGCCCTAAATTAAACGAGTTCAGAACTAGTTTTTATTTATATTTTAGCGTCATTATTTTATTAAATACATGCGGAATATCAGGTACATATTTGTCTAAAATTAGACTTTACGGCTCTGAACAATTACAGGAAGACATTAAATAATTTTATTAGTTTCCACTAACCTCTGTCCCCGGCAAAGTACGCGTCGAATTCACTTATATTTATTTTCCGCGGCTATTCAGATTTCTGAGAAGAAAGATGCGGTATACTGCAGTTTTGAGGAAATCTGTGAACCTATGGAATTGAACACGGGATTCCGAGTTCACAATTCTGTTACAACTTCAAATTCTGATAAAAGTTACCGGGTGTTACCCTTTTTTTTAGCTATTTTTAAATTTATAGGTATTCGCATGCAAATTGATTATAATCTTAATCGAATTAACCTGATAATACAAATAATTAAAATTACACACGTATTGTGCAAGATATTTTCGATTTAATTTCCATGATTTACCTATCGTGTAGTGTCGGATTTAATAACACTTATCCATTTCTTCTGCGGATGTTGTAAGAGGCGACTAAAGATTAGATTTAGGTACGTTTTAGCATCCTGTCAGTATTTTACTTATCTCTTAACACATTCACGACCAAGCCCAAAATCAAAACATATGCGCAGAACCGAGTAGTCTATAGCTAGTACAAAATGAACCCAGCTACCGGGTTCTCGGTATCTCGCGAATGTTTTGATGAACCCGGGAGCCGGGTCCTTGGTTCTGAATGTGTCAACTTAAAACCAAAAGACATGCTAGAAGTGGTTGCGAAAAGCAAAAAAGTCACGGTTTTGGTTATGTAGCGTTTCGTTTGCCCTGCCTGCCCCATTTTGAAATACGGGTACTTATGTCTGCAATTTACACGAAAATTAATACTAGCGTATCCAACCCAAATTTTATTTTAGAAACAAAATGGACTAGTATCTATTTTATTGATGGTGAATTTCATATCTAAAACAATGTTGTAGTACAAATGTTTATTTCCTGTTGACACTAAAATATTTCTATCGAAACGTTATCACTATTGTCGTGTTGCTATTGTTGCAGGGATAAAAGTCAAAGTTCGTGAAAGAGAATATAATCTTTTAGCCTTTTCCTCATAAAAGTGATTTTCTATCGGCAAGCTGAGAGACGAGGCGAAACGAGATTGAAATTTTTATCTCAATTTGGGTAGTTGAATAAAATAAACTATTTAGTTAGTCAGATAGATTCCGTGGATGTCGTAACCAAGGAAATAGGCTAAGGTACATTTTAGGCGTCAGGCTAACAACCTTTTACTAAAAACCTAAAAAAATATGCTAGAACTGGCCATAGAACATGTAATACAGGCGTGATGTAGGTAGATTACCAAAAAATATTGCACAATTTTTACCATGGCGTGACATGAAATTAGATAATCTATACCTTTGTCGATGTGTAATTATTTGATAAACCCAAAAACACCTGTCTCATATTTTGCCATAATCTTGCAAACGAACTAATTAGGTAAAATGATTATGTTTTAACATAATACACACGCTTAATATGCGAATTATTTCGTTATCTATTTTATTATAATAATCCCCTAATATCCCTAATATCCCCCTAATATCCCTCATTCCGTGGAAGCTGGGACGGTAGCTAGAAGCTAGGGTATAATTATACGTCCACAATTATAGAAACTACACATGCATGTATAAGTATAAGACTTAATAAAATATAGAACTTCCTAACTAGCAAAACATCGCGCCTCAAAGTTATAAAAAAAAACAAATACAAAGAAAATAGGCGCACAAAATCTTAGCTTATAATGTACAACAAAATTGCTAAGGGCCTTTTGATTCCCAAATGACCTGCGTCCGTAGAATAAGAAAATGCATTTCAGAATATTATCTCGAGTTAAACAAAATGGTTAAGTATGTTTTTATGACCAAAAACTTTAAAAACACTTTTCATACTTTCTGGATCTACTTTGTATAACTCTTTGAACTATCACCAGGTCTGTTACACCCTCTATAATTGTATAAGGGGCATTTTCTTGCAGTGTTTAACTGGGTCAGAGTTCATCATCAGTGCAAGCTCAACAGCTCTCCGCATTTCCTACTACCAGCACTCGTCGTTATAACCATACCCCGAACTATTGGAAAATCGCAAGTAAGCAGAGTAATATCTGGGGCCTCAGCATACTCTCTTTTAACACCGGTTTGAATGTAAAAAGTATTTGTCGTCTCTTTTTTCTCACTGAGTGAGAGCGAGACATTTTTCTTACGGGGGTATAAAAATTCACCAGCTGTAACTCGTTTTCTATAACAGTCCACATATATTCCCATTATACTCGATTAGTTGTCCTATATACACTACACCCAATACAATATCAGGGATAGCCCCACCATTATCCCGTAATAGGACTTTTAAGGCTCCTTCCTGTTCTTTAATCCCGACCAATATCCATTCAATCTCCCAATCGTCTGCTTCCGAACTCATTATCAGGCCTTCCCTCCCATTATCCGGAACTGCCTGGTAAATAGATAAACAAACTGAAATATTTATTTACCTACCTCAAAGTAAATACATGACGTTTCATAATTTGATATCCACGGAGTGTTAGTTAATAATAATAAATTACCCCTCTAACAAGTTGAAGAATGGTCAATTTTAATTCATCTTCAACATTTAGACCTCGAACTAGGCTTGAATTAGGTTTTGAACGATTTATTGAAAAATGTTTAACTCCTGAAAAAACGCCAGTGAGGTTTAAATACTTACAGTAGCATTTTGCACAATGATGAACGAAAGTAGACTACGCAAGAGTACTTCCTCTTCCTGTAAATCTAACAGCATGGACATTCTTTACTATTTGTATGTACCTTTAAAATGATTACAAAAAAAATATATTTCGTAAATGCATGAAAAAAAGTGACGATTGTTTCTTCTCCCTTGCGTGGAATACAAATATCTCTCCAAAGAATTTTCTATTAATTTTCGTTTAAAATCACTTAAAAGCCCACACCACACCAAATATTTATCAATAGACCGTAATAGACACTCATAAAATATATTCGCTCGCTCGCAAAAACGAAACGCAAAAAATCTGCAATCGATGCAAAACGCCTCGCCTCGTACCGCGCCGAGGACAAATAGGGAATATTTGTCACGTCACTTAAAGTCTGCCTATATTGGGCCGAATATCTGCGCCAACTGCCAAAACCAAGTCGCAGGAATTCCAATTTATTTGCAAAGCAACCTAATTTGATTATGTAAATAAATAATTCTCTGGATATTTTATTTTATATTAGGTCTTGTGCTGTTTTCATTTCAATCTCCTAAATTTTTGTTCCATCCAAGAAGCTCTTTGCTAGACATAAGGCACACTCCAAGAACTTATGTATCTAGTTGCTACATATGTCATAATAATGGTAAGATTTTCTGTTCAGTTTTTCTGAGCAGAGCCGTGTTTGATGATTTTGTTTTCGAAATTCTCTCCAATTGTAATTAAGCTTAGTCAAGTATAAAATTTTAAAAACCCACACTTTTCAACTTTATTTATTGACTCCAGTCCAGAGTGTCGGTTTATGCGGAGAAAATAAACGTAATACAGCTGTTTTACACGTGAGAGGTAAAATTAGCGCTTCTTCTCGCAGAGTACCAAGGTAAGGTCATTCCAGTTCATTAACTGACACCTGTCACTTGCCACAAACGCATTGAAAAAATCCCGTGTTATTTTATTGTTTACATACTGACGCTGCTTTCTTTCTTGAATTCGACGCCTCAACTTACCTGAAACAAAAGAAACATCATCAATATGGAGCGTTAATTTAACATATTTGGCGGAAGTTTTAATTGGCTATTTGGACTTAGGCTAGCCATTGATGCCTGAATTCAAGTGAACCATTTGGTTCGGCTGATGCTACAGGATCTTGTAGGTAGTAATCAAGCAAACTCGACCTCAGGCCTTAGGTAAATGGCCTCCCCTTGGGATAAACATGAACGAACGCACGATTTAACACCAGTAGTTTCAAATTCGAATGATTAGAACTAAGACTATACCGCAGGGAATCGTGTTAGCCTAGAAACTCTTTGTTGAATACTTACTTTAATATGGATGAAACTTGTTAAGTTAAATTAGAAAACATTATTGTTTATATTGTTACTGAATAAATGACTATGGTGTCAACGTTATCAAACGAGAAACTTAAATAACTTTCAAAGGTGGGATTTAACTTGACACCTTGTCTCTCCTGAAAAAGGTTTCGTATGGCTGAAGGGTAGGATGACCTCCCACAAAGAGTCACTGAAATGTAACTTTTACTAACCCCTAAGGCAAACCGTTAGTTGACATTCAAAAGTAACAGGTAACTCCCTGAATAAGAATCATTATAACTTGTGCTAACTAGAGAATACTACAGCATGTAGTGTTTGAAACTTTGTTAATTATTATAGATTGGGTTTCCAGACAAACGATCAAGACTTGCAGTTGACTACACTTTCTAACTCTGCAATTATAAGTCAATGGTAACTCACTACATGCAAATTTAAGAACCCAACGTCAAAGTACAAGGTTAACAGCATAATGTTATTATTAAAATTGTATAAAGGAGAAGAAAGGAACGGGCATTTCTTCCCAGCCGGCGGATCGCGGCCCCCGGGGACCGGGTTAACTTGACTTATACTAAATACAAGACTTAACATTTTAAGCCAACATTAGAAGCGTGTAGAAAAAAGGACATTAACAAGACGCTTGTTAGAGGAAAGTAATAAAAAGTTGTTGAATTTGTCGTTGTCGAGCGGTGAGCGGGCGAGCGGCCGCGGGCCCGGCGTATCGACCGCCCGTGACGTAACGCCGAGCTGCGGCGAACCGCGTTAAAGCGGGCCCTAATTTTGCCAAGGAATTTCTAAATACTTCCCCCGACGTCCGATAAGTTCAATGGCCACGTCTGGAACGCAACTGGCTACTCAAGGCACGCTCCGATTAAGAATAGAGGCTAAAGTTTCAGCTTTATGTACCCACGTTGGATATTGTTACGAAACCGTTTTATTATACTTGACTCCTGTCGTATAACTTTTATTAGCTGTCAAATTCTCAAACGGTCTCGGATAAAATACAATAATTCACTCGGAAATTTTCCGCAGCAGGTTTTCTTTAACGTTCACAGGACTGGGTTATGAAGGTTTGTGGAAAAGGGTTTTCCTTAAATGAAAATAATAATTTAAGGATCATTTTATGGTTAGAAGTCATAACATTTCGAAATTAAAGTCTTATGGCAATGATCATTGGTTGTTAATTTTGTTATGTTACAAGTTGAAACTGTTCTTATTCTTGGTTTTATAAAACATCGCTTACTTTTTATAAATTTACGGATTTGTAGAATTCAATTGAATGTTTGTTATGTAGATACATAATTTAGTTACTAACGTTGTTTTGTAAAAAGTTATATGTTTAATGTATTGCTTTCCTTATTCATAAAAAACTTAAAACCGCTATCTCTATTTCAATAACCAAAGAACAATGACTATTAATTTTATCGCGGCAGACTGACTGTTAAATGCTTCCAGAATAAAATATCCTCAGTCATAATGATTCACCATAAAATGAAAACTTAATTACAAATGAGCAAGTAAAAATCAAATACTAATTCAAAGATCGACACCCTGTTAACAATGAGCAATCACCGTAGACATTGCAAAGGCGTGCCCATCATGATCGCCATTGTTACCCACACAATGAAATACTTCTACTTGAAATAGACTCGATAGTTAATATTCTTTGATTGATTCTAGCTTTACTACTGCTTTATTAAAGCTTCCGATGAGCTGGTTTTGTGAATCGCTCCGTTAATTTTATGATTCATTATACATACTACATTCGGATAGAACATTATCAGAAGCATATAACAAAATCATAAAATACAAGTGTAGACAATTCCAAGCTTCCAAAATGTTATTAATAACTAATGTTCAAGTTTGGCTGAGGAGACGTGAGAGGAAAACAGAGGAACGTTCCTAAAAGTTACAGAATTAGAAGTAAAGTTCAGAACTGCCAATGTAGTAAAGTCACATTAGGCGGATTGACTCTAAAATTTAACTTTTACTTGCGACATCCGGGAATATTACATATCGCATTTTATTTTTCTGGAAAAATACAAATACTTATTCTGAGAATCAATTGGCGGCCTTCATTTTGCTAAAGAGGTACTCAAAGCAGAGAAAATAAAACAGTAATCACCTGCTTTTGTTACTTAAAGAGTCATTGTCTATAATCCTAGCAGTTATCTGAAAAGATGTGTATCTCGGAAAACTCTCAAGTTGTTTTGACAGAATAGTTAAAACTTTAGACTGAATAAGGCTTAACGAGAACTAGGAGAACTTGTAAATTAGATAAGACTTGGACACAGTCATTTCAAAGGAATAGGCGATGGCAGGAGCACTCAACAGGAATAGAAAGGTAATAATTTCATCATGTCAAAAGAAAAAAGCAATCTTAAGGTAAAAATGCTAGGCACCGTAAGAGAATCAGAGGTATTGCTTACAAAAACCTTTTACGGCAAGTGTTTAATCCAATTAGACGGAGCAATAAAAAAGGGTGAAATTGATTCTCAAAGTTTAATTTAATTATATAAATTAAAACCCCGAAACTCGCATTTGTGTACCAAAGATTGGGGATAAAATCTGATTTTGCACAAATCGGCTTTGTTCGCAGCAAATAAGTAATAAAATGTTTGCACTGATTTTCCCGGCCGATATCGAAGCGTAAAAGTGGCATATTTTCCGAAGAAAGATATTTAAACATATCGACTTTTGCTGCCGCGGTTCTGTGGGAAATTTATCGCTCAACTCAATCAGTATCTTTCCTCCCCAATGTGTTTCGCGGTTCGGGATTCATCCTATTATTCCACTTACCGAAAGACATCCGTTACTAATACATAGTTCGGAACTAGTAAGTAAGTGTTCTTTCACCACTTTCTTGTATTACGTACTATTACATACATCATAGATATTAAAAAACTTCTGAGATTGCGTGAAATAAATATCTACGCATTACGAAAGGTTATATCAGATCTGCGTTTCGATTCATAAAAAACAGAAGGTCAGGAAGTGGCTTCGTTAGAAAGATTCGTTTCATAAATCCCAATCAATTCTACTTCTTACTTTAAACGTCTTGTTGAAATTAAAGTGGATTGTTATTTACCTTTTGGCGTCATTTGGCACGGAATTGTTTATTTTCTATTTTGTTGCATGCCTATAGTTAAGTTATTCTTATTTCTTTATTAAGGCTAATGTATTTTTAAATAAATTCAACAAAATTGTTTTATGTATGTGACAGAAATACTGTCGACAAATATCTCTCTTTCTTTCTTTCTTTTATTTTACATGAAAAGAAAATATCCAGCATAGTCTAAAGATGGTAACCGTGTTCTTTTTTACTATTTGCTCTCGCCATAATTTAAGAAAAAGATTTCCGCGTGCTCCCACTCCCTATAGAGGCAAGGGTAATATCGTTTGCCTCTAACCCTGCAAATAGCATCTCATCCTATCCGCATAAAACGACCATTTCGATGATCCATTCGCATTCAAGGCGCAAAATGAAGCACTATGAGGCCTATTATTGTTAAAAAGATAAAAGGATACGCTTTTCTTTATATCGGCACTAAAAATAAGACACATTTCGACCGCTTTCGATATGAAAACAGCCTCAATAAATACGAAATTATTTCAAACTATCTAGATATTGTTTGTGTGTTTGTATGTTACAGCATTGTGCACGACAGTACTTTTGTGCTGATGACACAGATAAATCTAAATGTAGGTATTTTATG
This sequence comes from Adoxophyes honmai, assembly GCA_005406045.1. Lineage (NCBI taxonomy): Eukaryota > Metazoa > Arthropoda > Insecta > Lepidoptera > Tortricidae > Adoxophyes > Adoxophyes honmai. The sequence goes on from BHDV01045352.1 coordinate 445,846, forward strand.
CTTTCTACTTACATACGTCATAATGTATGGAATATCATTCGATTTGGAAATCCGGTCATTCGAAATTCAAATGCTGTCGAATGCTCGTCATAAACAACTGAAAATTTCACAATACATCCATTTTAAATATCTGTGCAAGTATGTCTAAATACAATTCATGAATAGATTTTTTACTTAACAAATTAGTTATTTATTTATTTATAAATTAGCGTGTTGTTGTGTCCCACTGCTGGGCAAAGGCTCCTTTTAAACTCCACAACTTTCAGTCCTGCGTGATATCAGGCCAGACCTCTGCGTACGCGTCCAAGTCATCCCGCCATCATCTTTTCGCTTTGAATAAATAAGCGTGGATATTTATGGATTTAAGTATCGATGTAGATGTGATTTTTAACCAGCAAGACGCGTCATTTGCAGTGAAACAACACAGCCATTTTTCTTTTGACTCTGGGCAATGCATTCACCGTCTTTGACGGGGTTTGAACAAACAAGGCTATTTTAAAAGCTGTTCAAAGTGATTGCCTACATGTCAAGCCTGGAACACACGAGGCGTTTTGTAATTGTTAACTATTAGCTTTTGTTTACAACGGCTCGTTTTCAAGGCGTGTTAAAATTTATTCTATGGCATACAATTAAAAATCACGTGCTGTGAAAATCGTGGTTACACATTGGAACGATTTGCTGGTTACTTTTGAACAATTGTCATGTTACTTAGAACTGGAACTGTTATTCTGAACTGATTAGCTTAAGTTTTAACCGATTGAATATTTTGTCTTAAAATAGAAAAAAAATAAACTTATTAAGTATCCTTTAGTTTGAGTGTACGATGCCAGCTTTAAAAATAATATTAGTCAGTTTGTTCTTGACTAATTTATTTACATTATTGTCTTCTTTGTGTAATAAATCTTGCGAATGTGCACTTAAATAGTTTGTCAAGAGATGGGAGATCCACGATTTAGAAGAGTTTGATAATAAGAGAGCTAATAGGTCAGCAAAAAAAAACAATTTCAATATTAATTACTTTCGGATTTCCTGATAAAATGTAAAATTTACGTCACGTTGCGTAAAAAACTTCTTAAATGTAAAAAAGCTTGACAAAACCATTATTTACGCACACAGCAGTGCTTTGAGTCATAATACCGTCAATCAGTCAATTTAACATTATTTTTCGTATAAAAAAGTACCTAACGGGAAAAAACAACACTGAAACAAATGCTCGTCATTAGTCTATCTTAGTAAAGATTTGTATCGTCATTTATTTCAACTTCCAACTCGCTACAAACAAGAGAAGTTCCAATTATTTAACATCTGTGTTTTTGGTAATAGTTTTTACGCTTAGTCGAGCTGAACACTTCAATGTTTCTGAATCATTTTGTAATATTTACAGAAAGATTTACGCTGTTGTTGGATATTCTTATGGATTTTCGTGAAGATCGATTAAGAAATAATTACTCTCATCCACATGGTCGGGAACAATTCTTGTCAAAAAAGTGCAAGTAAGAGGAGCAATTTGTTGGGAGCAGCTCGGAACGGCAGCCTTTGGCGGGCCGCAGTGGTATGGCGACAGTATGACAACTTCTACCGTATTCTTAACCCCTAGTACAAAAATAGGGGTGTCATATGTCTGTCTGTTAGCAGCATCGTAGCTGTCAAATGTATTGGTGACGACCAGGGTCAAAGAGACAAAGACATTCAACTGGTTTTGAATTAGTTTAAATTTACCGTAGGTATACGACATTTTTGAGACTAGATCGAATTGGTGTAAAATATTTGTTTTTCACTATTTAATTATAGATATAAGTCGTATTGTAGTCAGCAGTTACACTTACAAAGTAACACATCTAACAGAACCGATTACAGTAATAGCCTCCTAAGGCCCATGGTCCTACCTATAGGACTAATGTCAAAATAAGTTTGAATTTTACATAAATAACACTAAAGCCTCAAATTCAAACGATCAAAATTTGGTGCTGGGCCTTAGGAGGATAGATTAAAACATCTACATCTACACAAAATCTATCTGTTTAAAAACTCTGAATACAGCAAAGAACATGTAAGGTGTATTTTAAGCTACATGTTAGCAACCTGTCGCTATTGTATCTCTTCACTTTATAAACTAAAATATGTTAGAAGTAGCTAATAACGTGAATTAGTCATGGCTAAGTAGCATATCGTATGCTCTGCCTACCCGACTTGGGAACAAGACAAGTAAAGCATCGCCAAAGTATTATTATTTATTTCATAATCATTGTTAGTTACATAATGTCACTTAATCCTATGTTAGTTATACAATCCTACACACTTTATTTCTCAAAATCTAAAACTAAAAGTAACACAAATCCAAAGTATCACAATTATTCGTTTTGTTCAACACTCTACATACCACCCCGTCTTTTTGACAAGTCATTACAACATTTACGAGTATAGCCAAAACGTTGTCACCGAATTGTTTGACTTTACATAGTATTTGAAAGCCCGGTGTCGTTTTACTGCTACGAGCCGTACAATGTTCGGTGCAACATTACTTAAAGCAAGAATGGCGGCAGATTTCCCAATTCCGATATTCCGGTCACGATTGAAAACTTTTACTACACTTTATCGATTACGACTCCCTCTGAAAGGGGAAAAAATGTTACTGGTAAACCGACGGGAAATATTATTTGCGTCGTATCATCTGACATACTAAGTCTGGTTTAGTATTAGTAATTCCGTTTTGACGCTTTATTCATTTTTAATCCACACGTGTCCTTACTACTACCGAGACTTCTTCATTCCACTTGCCACGATCCTGACATACCTCTTCTGCTTCATCCATTATTACTCTTCATACATGCTCGTCTGTTACGAGTTTTCTTGACCTTTATCTAAAACATCCCCTACTTGGTCGCGGAATTCCCGGCAAGAACTTCACTCCATAGTACGGCTCCCCAGTCATTTCTCATCCATGCTATTATCTTTGCCGTTCCATGTTGATCTACAGTCAAATCAACCTACACCAAGTACTACAGGTAACCAGGTTTCCCATCGTTATTTGTGGTTCAAAAGAAAATGAAAGCTACCAAGACCTCAGAATATGAGGAGACTGTTCTCCTGTTGAGTGTGAACGGCAGCGGGGTGCGCCGCTTCACGATTTAATTGCTTTGGCGCGGTTCCATCTCGCGGCCGCGTTTAAGGGTCTTACTACGCTTAAACGTAAGATTTTTGAAGACTGCCGTGTCGGGATAGAATAACACCTCTCCATTTCTTCCGTGGATGTCGTAAGAAGCGACTAAGGAAAAAGGTTTTGGTATGCTTTAGGCGACAGGCTAGCAGCCTGTCACTATTCTACCTCTTCCATCTGTTTGCAAACCTAAAACTACGTTAGAAGTGGCTGCGAAGCGTGGAATAGTCATAATCGTGGTGGTTGTCTATGTCACGTTTTGTGTGTTCTGCTTACCCCATTTGGGAACACAAGCATGATCGCTGTCGCGTACTGTAAAACAGTGATTACACTGTGCCGATCACCAAATGCGGTCGCCGGACGTGTTCAGAACTACTTCGGTTACTGAACGTTCACGCTAGACTGTCCGCCGACAGCCGAAGCTATGACAGCTGTTGCTTGACGCATGTTTTCCATGTCCTATACACTGGTTCATGATTCATTATGAATGAACTAGTAAATGATCACGATTTTTTCGGCGGTTTGTCATCTCTTTTGCTTCGAATCACGCCTGTATTGCCAAATGGGATAGTCTAATCACACAAAACGTTATGTAGTCAAGACCATGACCACTTAACTAACTATATACCATAACAGAATTACTAATTCCACATCTTGCAGCCACTTTTAGCATAATTATATTTAAGTTTCGAGTTAAATAACAGAGGTATGACAGTTAGTCACAGGTTGCTAGCCAGACGGCTAAAATATTCCTTAGTCTTAGTCACCTGGTCACTTCTTACAACGCCCACGGTAGAAATGGAAAATAAATAAATTGGAAATGCAGATGTGTTATTTGCTTAAATCTGCATTGAGATGGTAACGCTTTCCTAGTGCAACTTGGTCGAACCCGCTACAAGAACGTACAGTTCCCATTTCCTTTTGAGACACGGAACCATACTCGTATCAAAGTGTTTATTGAACTAGCACCCATTGCTTCGCTATTCTGTAACCAAAGTGCTCGAAGTCTGCTCGAAATTAGTTTCATTGTATATTGCGTATGCATTTATGAATGCGGGAGAAAAATGAAAGGCATTTGCTTCGAACCACATTCAATTGTACAAGCAACAACCATGTCCTCGTATGGTCTGGGTGTAGGATCACACCTTTCCATTTCATCCGTGAATGTGGAATAGGCGACTAAGGAGGCTGAGGTATGCGTTAAGCAGGCTAGCAACCTGGCACTTAAGTGAGAAAAGTTTGTATTATTCAAAATAAGAACAGTACGTTCACATAATACGAAATAGATCACATAATACGAAAGCTATAGTTTCCAAAAATGTTGTGCGAATATTTCACTTCCTACTTTGCATTCTTTAAAATCGATTAGGTGTCAGATTTTTCAAAGGAAACAATACAGATGACAGGCTAGCAACCTGTCACTATAATACCCGCCAACTTACAAACTAAAGAGTAGCCAAGAAATGTGAAAAGTGAGAAAGTGAAAGCCATAGTTTTGTCTATGTAGCGATTCATGTGCTCTGCCTACTCAATTTGGGAATACAAGCCTGATGTTTGTGCGTGTACTTTAACTAAAATTAAATTAAAGTTGTTGCGTCATGAGTACGAAATAAATGTTTACATTAAAAAAGACATGAATTATTTTATTTCAATGTGTTGTAAAACATTTTTTTATACCTCAGCGACTACGAAATGTTTAGATTTACGATGACCATTAAAATTTGTCGTTTCTCCAGGAGGATTAATGGTCGCCCTGCTCGTCAAAACATCTGTAGCATTCTTGGCTTAAATATCTTATTAAATAATATATTTAACTGGATATCTCAAATTTAACTCAACCTTGAAATACTAGAAAAAGTATCTACAAGTAACATTAATATCCATCTGCGTAAGTCGCAGGGATGTGAAACATGTAGGGTAAAACGCGGATATATGCCCGGGAGTTTATTTGACTAGATTCAATTAATCTAGTTTCGTGAATGAATCACATGTTATTTTATTTATCTATCAAGAGACTCTGCGACTACAACTAAGTTGACTATGTGGCAATGTGCGATTGCATGGGACATCCGTGGAAAAAATTGAGAGGTGTTATTCTTAACCTGACACCACACATAGCATTTTTTTTTAAATTAATAATCAAAGAAAAAAAAAGAAAATTTCCCACATTTAACCCGGCGAGAATGTGGTGACAAAATGTTACATTGAGTATGTGGTGGGGTGTGACATACCCAAGTACTGAATCGCCTGTAACTTTCATGATATAAATATAATTATGCTCTTAATTTTTTTTTTATTGTATAAAAGTAAACAATAATCAATTATAATAAACCAAAAATGTAGTATTTAAGCAGATTTTACATTATTATGTAGCAAATTAAATCAAATCAGATTTTTGTACTTAGTAAAAAGATCGGTACTTTCTTGGGGCTCTAAAATAAATTTGAAAATGAAGTACTTTTTATAAAAGCTTTCAAATCATTAACAATCGGTCTTTGGACGACATTAAGTAAGAAAATCTGATTATAATCTTTTTGAAGAAGTTAGAAACTGAGGTCAATGTCAGAACAACTTTTGCAGGAAAATATTGCGTGCTCTATACATATAGTTTTTCCGCATGTTGTGCACAAGTGTTTTGATTTCGATCTTTTTTCTTTGGACAATCAGCACACATGATATAGACCCAGCACGATCACTGTTTTCCTGTTATGTCTCAGATCCAAGGTTGTGTTCACTGCAATGGTCGAATTCGGGTATAGAGCTAAATTCTTAAATAAACTTCTACTATCATGAACGTAAGATGCCTATCCTCCGTTTTGAAACATATTTTCAACCAAAAGATTAAAAGAAAGCACAAAATACCAACAAAAACGAAAATATCATGTACCAGTCTTAGCAAAAAATACACTTCAACTATGTGGCGGGGTATTACATACCCGACAGGAGTTTACGCACTTATATCTTACGCACTGGTCACCGCGACATTAAGATCACGTCACGTCACTATCCCCTCCCGCATATCTTTAGCTCCAGCTATACGAAGCGAGAAGTCGGTAAGGCAATAATTTAAAAAAATACGACCGTTTAAATAGCGCATGGGGTATGTCACACCCCACCACAGCCTCGCCGGGTTAAGGTTGTTCGATTCTCCAATAAAGCACTTGATTTTTACTTAAAATCTTTGAAATCCGTCATCAAGTTTTAAAAATACAATGAGGGCTTCTTTTGAGGTACTTGCCCTACATATCCCATAGTTTTATTCTGCGCAACTTTCAGAGTTAGGTCCAGAGAATATTGTGCAGAATTGCGAATAGGAAAAAACATTAATGCTATAAATGTCGAATAATCCGTTTTAAGGTGGCGTATACAACATCGTCCATTTCATTACGTATATAAAGCGGGATGATTGGACCGTGAAGGTATCGACCCGGTTACGTAACGCAATCGCTTCCCTAGCTCCGCTCCGTGCATTTGCATTGCATTGCTGCAAACCTCTACTAATACCTACTCAAAAAGTACAACTCACTCCTTAAATAGAAAACTATCGTGGCTCCTAGATGAAGGAAAAAGAAATGCAGCTGCTTTAAAAATATATATCTAAGTCATCGCATCGTTAAATAGTTGTGACTAATATTTGATGACATTATTACGGGAAGCCATTTATCCCAGAGACCAAGCCAAGCTTAGTACCTACGAAAACTATGAATATTAGAGAATTAAAAAAAATGTAATGAAGTATGTTTGCCTGCTAACCAATTCACATTTTTTTAGCAAATACATGCATTGACCTAAATAAAGGCCTCATAATTAATACACAGCGTGTTCTTTTGAGTTCCGATAAGTACTTAATAGGATTTCGGTTACTCAAGGGAAATTCCATAAATTTTTAATAATAATGGTTAGATTGTTGACAGATCCTTGACGATCATTGTTCGTAGCCCCTTGGGGTTTACGCCAGAAAAAGGTCGGTATAAGTCGTTAAGCATACCTAAACGGACGAACTTAACTGGCTTGTTACCCACAAAAATCAATACGACTGCTCCAAATGTAGCAAAAAGCCATATTCATAATTAGCCTCCACAGAATCAAGAATAAAATAAACATTATTAAAATTTTGGATAAGATTCCCTTTCTGCGTGAGAGATCGGAAGTTGTATAAATTACAATAAATTTTCTGCCAGCTATCTACTGGATGTATAAAAAGACCAGCTAATATAGAAGCCACGTGACCAGGTAGCCGCTTCGGTAAATTAACTCCTGTAATATTTTCAGCCGTCTCAGCTATTTCGAGTAACGACCTAATTCTACATCTTAACGTACGTAAAACCACGTCTTTGAAACACTGCCTTGAGCGTAATTTTTTCGACGCGACACACGGCTGGCTGGAAAGCGTTTACATTTTTACGAGCGTTTAAAAATATGTAGGTACAAACGTTTTCTTTTACTGCGTTGGAATGCAAGTTCAAGCATGATTATTTTGTTAATTCTGTTACCTCAAAAAGAGGTATGATAGCGACAGGTTGCTAGCCTGGCCTTTAAAACATACCTTAATCTTTTTCTTTATTGGGTAAATATTCGGGCGTTTGAACCGCTGTCATTATGCTCAAAACTTTTTTTATCAGATTTCTTAAGAAATTGTTACAATAAGTGTGTTATATAGTGTCTGTGCCTTATAGACAGGTACACACTAGACTATTATGTACACATTTCTCAAAGAATCGGATAAAAAGTGTTGAGAATAATGACAGCGGTTCAAACGCCCAAATATTTACTCCGTTGGCCTCTTACGAATCCACGGAAGAAATGAGGAGGACCCCAATATCACAAGGGCAAACTAATACACTTATTTTATTGAAAAAGTATTGAGATACACCCCACAGCGTACAGTGATGGATCACAAACCTTGAACAGTAGTTTACATAGTAATTTGAATCTTAAAAGATTATCTTTTTCATCGAAACCCCACATTTTAACACGACATGTTTTGTAAATAAAACGATTTTACTCTTGTCTAAATTGTAGTATGTCATTTTTTTCTGTTTAATCATTAATTAGGATTAAGAAATATTTCAGTGTGAATTTCTTTCTTAATTTCAGATATTTTTATTATTGTTTTTCCTTAGCCTCACGCCTGTATTCCCAAGGCAGAGCATACGAATGCTACATGGGCAAATCCATGACTTTTTCACGTTTCGTAGCCTGGGATTCCCTTGAAGCAGTACCTAGTATGATTACAAGTTGCTAACCTATCACCAGAATATATACCTACGTTAACCTATTTCCTTAATCGCCTATTATTACAAAAAATGAGACGTGTTATTCTACACGACACTACAATCTTGATATTTTACTTCTACGTAGGCGACTGTCGTAACATCACAACACATCAAATTAATATACCTAACACTATAGCACTACCAATCTTTTCAAACAAAATAATACCAAGAAGCTAGAGCTGCGACAGTAAATAATTACTTATCTGGAGACATAATGTTCAGGCTCAAAACAAACGACGCCATATTCCGAAACAAATGAGGGTTAAGCGCTTCATTACCAGGTAAACAACCTAAAGACATTAGTCTAAGTTATGCACAATAATAGTTACGGTCCAGAAACATTCTGGGACGGCCCGTAAACGCAGAATCGATGTTCCCCACACGAGTTAACTGGTTTATGACGTGGATGACGGAATTGTTATTTGCCCGCTCGCTACAACACGCAGTTAATGCGGTGTTTAACTCGACGGAACGCACTTTTCCTTTGTCTTGTACTATTTCTAAATCATTTACTGTTCTTGATGCTAATATTTCGTAATCAACGCGTTGCTGTACTGAAGGCGCAAACTGAAAACGGGCGCCAAATCAAAATCAAAACATTTCAAAACGTCCAGAGGAAAAGGAACGAGTCTTTGTTGTTTTTCTCTTTGATAGTGATGTACTCGTAGGTTACCAAATATTACACAGATTAAAGTGTGACACAGGCGCTTTTACTTAAAATCATAAAAGGTCAAGAGGACAAAGGGTGTTATCTTTCAAACCGTACTAACGTTAACACAATAAGGTTCATCACGAGTTTGAAACAGACGGAGCTCGACCCTTTAATATCATTTTGATCTCACGGCCGCCTACCCTTATTGTAATTCTTGTATAGTTTTCATTGAAATGTAAATAATTTTATTATATAATTACGGATACTAAACAAAGGGCACCAATCTGTATTCACCGCAGCGAAGCGAGCAATTGTCGTGGCGCGGGCGGGCGGTCGTTAAAATTCTCTGCCACGGCTTAATGTTGTATGTACAGCGACACCTCGTAATTCGTAAATAAATGTAACAAAATATACGCACGAATGCGAATACTGAATGAGCTCGAAAATGAAAGGAAATTGATGATTACGATTATTTTCTTCAAACAAATAATTTACGATTCAGATTGGGAAATATGGGTTACCCAATGGCGCGCTTTAAAATGCACAAGATCAAAAGGTAACTCGATCTATTGGTGGAACATTCTTCGCAAAATATCGCCGTCTCAAAAGACAAGATTCCGGAGCCGAGACTTGCATAGTCGCTATTCATTTTCCCCGCTCCATTTTCATCTCAGTGGTGCGCAATTTCGCGGGAGACTTCCAAATGAAGGCGACAAAAGACGGGCTCCAAGCGAAACCAATTTCTTACGCCAGACCTGGTTTTAAATTCTAGCACTAACCGTCGAGCGTTAACTCGTAGGGCTAACTCCCGTCGTGATCTCTTAAACCAGATCACGTGTGCCGGGCACATGTGGAATAATGTATTCAAATGTATCACTCTTTGTTCTAGTAACGGTAGTTTTTGTCCAGACTCTTTGTCTCGAAGTATCACAGGTATATAATGGACCGTTATAAGATTTGGAAACTTTCCTGGCTGTCCTATTTTCTTGCAGTGACTGACATCCGTTTGTCCTGTGGTGTTTTAGATTCTAAGACATTTTTTTTATTTGTTTTAGAGAAGGCGGTACTGTATTTGTTAAGTTTCTTTCACGTAACTGCTGCTGACTATATACAAAAGGTAACTTTATTCCAGCGGCTAGCAAAGATATGAATAATTTTATCATACTAACGCTAGCTTTACTTCCACGAAGTCTACTGAGTTTTCTTAGTAATAAACGTGAAGTTTATGAAAACACACGCTTAATATTCATAGAGAAGCACACTAACGCAGAAGTTAAGATTTCCTCGACAACTTACTTAATCACCACAATTATTCGCTTGCAAGTTTCCCGGACTACCAAAATACGTAGGTAACACTTCATTTATCACGCGAGTAACAAAAACAAAAGATTACCTACAGACCGGCTTCAAATGATGATTGATTAGTATGCTTAAAGCAGGAGATGAAGTAAAAACTGCGCGTTGCGAACTTTAATCGTGAGCAGAGAGTTTCTTATGGAGTTTTATGGCGTCGAGTTTTTTGCTTTGAATGATGAAAACTTGGATCAAGGACATCAAAAGTCCTTTATTTTTGGGACACTGTTGAAGGTATGAAATTTATTTGGAGACCAATATTATAAAATCTTACGGAGGATCAGAGAATATCCCTAAGGCTGTAGAAATCCAAAAACCCTTAAATCATCTTTTAGATATATTAGTCTGAACTTTAACCTGCACAATGGTTTAGTATCTACCATTATCTAAATTTCTCCCTATTCTCCCTCAATGGAAAAATAGGAATTTCCACAAAGCACTGTATACTTAGCTTAAGAGCTGCTTATGTAATTTGTTGTGACTTGCTTTCGTAATTTTGATTTTTTGTGTTTATTTAGCGCACCCAAAAACATAAGCTAAGTCCACACCAGTGCGCTTTCACGTTCACCTTGCGTCTTCCTCTGACGCATGCCCGTGCAACCATAGCCCATGTGCTGAAAATAGATCCAACCTCAATGAAGACGCGCTGGCGGCATGCGCTGTTGTTGGTAGATGCAAGGTAAACGCGAAAGCGCACTGGTGTGGACTTAGCTATAGGGCTGCTATTGCTAAAAATCTCTATGGATTTTAAGCGAATTACATAGACGGCTTGGGTATACCGTAACTAAAGCTTCTTTGTTCTTCCTTGTATTTTATGAGTACCTACAGACACACTAACAAACATACTTAACTTACCTATGTATTTGTAAACAGAATTCGAGAAACTTCGAACAAATTGGCCATTAGATACAACCGAGGGATATGCATGGATAATCCGATTCTTAAGTAAATTGGTTGCCAACGTCTCTATCGTGAGTTCACAAAGAATTTGGCATCCGTTTAAAATATTCAAATTGGCATTGAATGCAAGCGGACGTGGTTGATGTCAATCAATACACAATGACCAGTCTTCGACTAATAACATCAATATCGATAATAACCTACCTTGAAAAAATGAAGGTATGTGACGTATGTGTGTGTATTATAATTATACGGGTATCGACGAGAGAAAAGCTAAGTATATCAAGATATATGTAGTGAACTTTACTGGAGAGCTTCCTGTATTAGTAAAATTACAGCACATTTTAGGTTTCTTGTCGTTATATACATAAAATCCTGCATATTTTTTTCACAATTGGAAAAAAATTCTGACGTGAAAATAGTAATAGTAACATAAATCAAAATTGATGTAACAAATGTTATTTTTGGAAAGTAGAGAACGGCTCTCTCAACCACGTTTTAATTGAAATTGGAGACAGGCAAGTTGACAATAACAAACTTTTAGTACCTATTTATTATTTTATGCCATATCCCTAGTAAATATTTCACATCGGTGTTTCCAATCGAAAAGTAAAAATTATTATGATTTTTAACATTAGTAATTTTTGCTTTCTTACTACCACAGCGTTGGTATTGGTATTACGTACAAAAGTTTCACTTCAGAACATGTTTAGACATATGCAAATATTGTTGTCTCTTCCCACCGTTAACTGCGAGGTCTTGCTTGCGGAGCGTAACTGACCTAAACTGCGGAATGGACCACCCATGATGATAATAATGTTTATGTTTACAATAAATAAGGAAGGTGCAGCGCAATAGCGGCAAAATCTTACATTTTGTTCTAGTTTAAAGTTGTGGATACTTTATTTTGTATAAGGCAAAGCAAGACTGAAACTCTTGCCTCATCGATCTTTTATTTGCCGCTTTCAATAAGCTTGTACCCGCATTCGTATACCTAATACATACATACATACATACATATTTTCACGCCTGTTTTCCCAAGAGGGGTAGGCAGAGCACATGAATTCAAAAATACAGTGCCACGTTTAGCAATTTCATGGATACCAGATGGTTATACTAATACATACCTAGTCTTATTTCTCTTCCATCTGTTTTTAAACCTAAAATGATGCTAGAAGTGGCTGCGAAACGTGATTTAATCATGGGTTTGACTATGTAACGTTTCGTGTGCTCTGCCTACCCCATTTGGGAATACAGGGATGTTTGTATGCCCAAAAAGTATTCCAAATTCACGTTAAATTGATAATCACAATAATTATTCTACTATTATTATTCGTTGTTGTACAATATTGTATACATACCTACGACCCAAAATAAATAACGATTTAGAAATTAACAAAACAAGTTTAGTGACCTATTCAGGTCATTCGCTCGCAGCGCTCTGCGGAAAAACCAGGAACTAAGAAGTTAATCTGAAAATTTTCCTACGAGCTGAAAACACCTGTTACAGTGACATCTGCCGGCAACTTGTTGAACTGGCACGTCCGTGACAACATCAGATTTAAATGCCGGCACAGCTGGGTAATCACGTAGTCTAGCGACGTTACAATAGATGGCGTTGTATTCAAATACAGTGAAATTCTCTGTTTTCAGGGGCTTTTCAGAGAAAAACATTGTGCTGTGTGCATACATTTGAAATTATGTACCATCGAACCAATTGATTACTCACCCACCATAGAACCTATTCACAGTGAACGTCATAGTGACATTGCGTTGATTGACAAAGGAAATGTGTATCACGTTTATTGTGACAACGTTCTGCGGTGGGTCAGGAATCAGTTGGTTCGATAGTACTTAACAAAGTAAAAGATAGAAAACAGAATAGAATAGATCAATAGAAGATAGAACCTAAAAACAGAAAAGAGATATAATAAGGTAAACGTCCCTGTGATCGACACTGACCCAATACATGGCACTTGCAACCTTATGTCATAGCAAGACAGGTGACAGATAGGTGTCAAGGCGTCGAGCATTGGTACATTTACCTTACCTAAAAGGTTAATCTAAAATAACTATAAATAATGTGATATGATTTGAATTAATGTTTTTTTTAATAATTATTTCCAAAAAAATGCGTGCTGTATGTGAAACCAGCTGGTGGAAGCTATTTAAAAACTTTGCGTATAAAATGAGGAAATTAAAACTACATTCCTTGCCTACCATAACAACAAACACGTCTCAATATTCAGATATTTTGCGAATTTGACTAAAATAGTATAATGAAATCCCACTAAGCCGTATTAAATAAGTAAGTGGCTACCTTCCCAAGACACTTCGACAGAATAAAATATACTTAGGTCATTGCATTTCAACCTTATTATAGTTTAACGAAAACATGCAGTCGCTGCAAGCACAGGCACAGTTAGGGCACAGTTTAATTCGTTATATTGTGCTTAGGGGCAGCGCAGACGACAGACTTTTGTGCGATCGAGTTTGCGGCGCAATAAAAAATCTGAATGGCGCGCAGAGAGTTTCCATTCAGAGTTTTTATTGCGCCGCAGACTCGATCGCACAAAAGTCTGTCGTCTGCGCTGCCCCTAATATTTCCAAATGCGGTAGGCAGAGCACACGAAACGCTCCCTGAATGATAAAACCTCCCAACAAAACTATATCAAGTTTCGTATTTCTAACATTTTAGGTTTTAAGTTAAGAGGTACAATAGTGTCAGGTCGCTAGCCTCTCACCTAAAATATTTCCTTTGTCGCCTCTTATGACATCCACGGAAGAAACGGAGAAGCGATATCCTAAACCCACACGACAAACGAATTAAATGCTAAATGCTTTCTACGTAACTTATACAGAATAAAATGTAGGTCATTGCATTTCAACTTTATTAGAGTTTCACGGGAAAAATCCAGTCGCAGCCGGTGAGGTGCTCTCACACTGAATACTGGACAGAAATTCTATACTTATATAATAAAGCTGAAGAGTTTGTTTGTTTGAACGCGCTAATCTCAGGAACTACTGGTTCGAATTGAAAAAATATTTTTGCGTTGGATAGACCGTTTATCGAGGAAGGCTTTAGGCTATATAACATCACGCTGCAACCAATAGGACCGAAGAAACAGTGGAAAATGTGGGAAAAAACGGGGAAAATTGATCACTATTCCACGCGGACGGAGTCGCGGGCACAGCTAGTATTAACATATAGGCCATAGTAACAGAGTTAAGTGGAAAAAGTGTCGCCTAAAAATAGTAGCCGGATCCAGCTATGATTTTTACAATTCAATACACAAACATCAAACGCTTTTGCAGAGAGCATAATTATATGCGCACTTGCAAGTCAGACACACATATTATATGAGTTTTTAGAGAGAGGTACTTTTGACTCGGAGTCTTGCTAAAACTAAGATTATACATAGGAAATCACGTCTATATTCCCAAATGAGGTAGACAGAGCACAAAAAACGTTACACAGACAAAACCATGATTAATCCACGTTTCGTAGCCAAAGCCAAAATAGACCAATTTGCCAATTTCTTAAAAAGTCGGCGAAGGGTTCTGTACCAAAAATTTTAAAAAATCATGATTTTTGTAAGGTAATACCCGTGTGGTGTCGGGTTTAGAATAATACCTCTCCATTTCTTCCGTGGATGTCGTAAGAGGCGACTAAGGACATAGGTTAAGGTATATTTAGACGGCAGGCTAGCAACCTGTCACTATTGTACCTGTCACCTTAAAACCTGAAAAATATATGCTAGAAGTGGTCACAAAACGTGAAATAGTCATTTTTTTGTCTATGTAGCGTTTTGTGTGCTCTGCCTACCCCGTTTGGGAATACAGGCGTGATTGTATGTATGTATGTATAAATACATTTTATTTTTACTATTTGCTTTTATGGCGAGAATAGAAGTAGAGGTAGGTACATAATCTGTGAAAACTTCAACAGCTAGGACGATTCGTGATATACCTGGCGACAGACGGACGTACAGAGAAGTCTCAAATGTCTCATTTTCACCATTTAAGTACCTACGGAAACCTAAAGTTATTTTCAGATTTAAAACAGTCGCCCTCCAATTTTCCATACAGCATACCTACCTATACATATATACAATTATACACGTCAACGAGTCTTTAACACATACAATGTAGGCAGATATGTAGGTACTAGGTGGAAAGGATAACTCAGATAACTTCCACATTTTTTCAGAGATCAAAGGGAGTAATCCTGCATGCTTATCGCGGCAGATGGCGCCACGCGGGACGAGGTTTTGCCCAGGGCTGCCAACTTGCCTTAATTAACATAATTTAGAATTTTTGGGCGTAGATAGAAGTAATAGAACTGGCTTAATTCTACGGGACTGAAAGAGTATTTTTTTTATACTAAGGACGGCATGAAAGCAAATGGATCATTTGAATGTCAGCAGTGACCATCGACATGCAATCACGCCTATGCTCTCAAATGGGGTAGGCAGAGCACATAAAATGTGACATGGAAGAAAACCATAAAGTCACCGGTAATGGACAAAGAACCAGTAATGGACAATGACTCTTATTTACTACCCACTAAGGAAAAGTAATTTGTTTTACAACAATCTATTCACAACTCTGTGGTCTTTAAATTATGAATGAAGTGTCCATCACTGGTGCTTGTCAGCTTAAGGGTTACACAAAAACGATGGCTGTTACACAAAAAAAAAAAGCTGTATTCATATTAGTAGAAAAAAGTTGTAATGTTTAGATGCATAAAAAAACATGATTTCTCATTGTTTTTTATCGTTCGGGCTTAGTAATAATGAATACTATTTGATAGCAATTTAGAAGATACTATTACATAGTGTAACAAAGTAAAACTGTTTTTTTTTGTTCTTTTATTTCAGGCACTGTGGTGCCGCTATCTATTGATTCGAAATTATTGAAATGAATAGATTAAAATGCGAATCAAAGATTAATTATTTGGCCTTCCACAGACATATTCACCAAAAAATATTTACTTCCTTTTATTTTGAAGTCGGTTAATAATGCCAATATAAACTAACCTTAGCCCTAAATTTTCTGTGTAACGTTACACAAAGTTACATAAAAGAGCAAAAAGTTGACGTTTCAAAGTCTTTCATCCCTTTTTATTAACAGAATGTAAAAGAATTCTACAATTTACAGATATACAATCATTAGTCAGTTAAATTTGCCATCAAACTTAATTACAAGTAAAGCAGATAAAAAGAAATTCACCCGCTTTAACCACGTTCAAAACCTTAAGTTTTTTTTGGACAAAAACCGAAGCGCACTTTTTTCCCTCACTGTCGCAAAACTAAAAGAGCTAGAGATACGTAGATTACTGTCAACATAAACTGAATGTTGCCAAACCTATTCGTAACACAGATGCTTTCATAACTACGTTAATAAGCAAGAAATCGCGTTACACAGGTGATGTTACACAAAAACTTGAAATCGGGACCCCGACTTTAACACTAGATTTAGTTATTAATTTTATGTCCTATTCAACTAAAACACATATTAATTAATGCGTCCATTATGTGTTTAGTAACTCCGAAAAATTTATGAAGCTGGTCTATTCAGAAACCAAGTTATAATTTTTTGTTGATCATCGGGCGTAAAAAGGACACTTGCGATTTGTATGGGAGAAGAATTACGTTTTTTCATTTTGTTATTTATTTTTGTTTATTTGTCAATGTTATGTGATTAAACTGTAAGGCTTCAATCAGATTATAAACTACACTGTTGGAAAATATTTTTAAAACCTAAATTACTTTAAATTCCTATTTTTCACGGATTTTTGAAGTTGGAGGACACTTCATTTTTATGAAATGTACACTTTTTTTGCAACTCACCCTTAAACCATCCATAACTGGTGCCGTTACCCTACGACTTTTTTACGTTTTGCAGCTAATTCTAGAGTAATTTTAGGTTTGACAACAGATGGAAGAGGTAGTATAATAGTGACAGGTTGCTAGCCTGTCGCGTAAAACATACCTAAACCGATTTCCTTAGCCATCGACAGAGAATAATCGATCCATTGAAAACCTCCTTCTTTTCTTTTCAAAGGTAGGCTTGATATTAGAGGAAATATGTTGTAGTTTCGAAGCCCAGTGGGACTAGTCGGGAGCATAACACATAGCATTGGATTGATCGGATAGTTTCACTTCATTTTTAGGCGACAGGCTGGCAATATTATACCTCTTAACTAAAAAACATGGACCTAAAAGTGGCTATTTAAGTAGGGAACGTGAAAAAGTCAGATTTTGTCTACATCACGTTTCTGTTTTGGGTAATTTCAAATCGGCATTCGCTCATATTATTATATTCTGAGCGTCTAGTGTAATGAAAACGACGGTGAACTCGCAAACGAAATCGTTATCGAATTCATCATCGTTTTCATCACACTAGACGCTATGTATAACCCACAGATGCGACCCATTTGAACTCAAGACACTCTAAATGAGAAGCCACATGACAAAGTTAATACTCTATCATGGCTTTTTGCGGTTCTAAATCGTTCAAAGGAATAGTGATAAAAAGCTAATCTTCTTTTATTCAGTCGCCAGTTTTTCCTATAAGCTCGTCTAAACCTCCCGTTAGAAGATAAATCCATCGACATTTTCATGTTTCCTAATAGAATATTAGTGCTTGCATCTTTTTGGGAAACTTCGTACATAAGAGTACCCTTTTTTTGTTTTTGTTTAAAATAAACACACATTCATACATCACGCCTGTATTCCTAAATATATCCTAGATATATGAAAGAGTCCATAACTATTTCACATTTTGTGGCCAATTCAAGGATTTTTTTAGGTTTTTAGTTGGCAGGTATAATAGCGACAGGTTGCTAGCCTGTCGCCTAAAATAAATCTTAACCTGTTTCCTTAATCGCCTCTGACCACATCCACGGAAGATAAAAATGACAAGGACAACTCAGTTCCAACATAGGCAATACAGACCTATAATTATTGGATATTAGGCAACGGATAAACATAGTTATAAAGACTCGGAAATCGACTCATCTCAAGCTTCGTAGGTAGTCAGTCTTTTTAACCACTGGACTATCCGGCCGTCCAAATTCTTATACTAAGGTAAAGTCACCGGTAATGGACAAAGAACCAGTGATGGATAATGACTCTTATCTACTACCCACTAAGGAAAAGTCATTTGTTTTACAACAATCAATTTACAACTCTGTGGTCTTTAAATTATGAATGAAGTGTCCATCACTGGTGCTTGTCAGCTTAAACCGTTCATAACTGGTGCCGTTACCCTATATAAGTCACATAGAGAGCCAAAAGCTGTTTCACTGGCTTGTAAATAGCCACAAGTTTTGTAAGCAAACTATTATGAAACTGCAACACTTGAAATGTGCGCTGCTGTTTACAAAACGAGCTAGTTGCAGCTTATTTTAGTTTCTTCATCGCTTTCATGTTTGAAAACAGTCCAGCAACTGCTTTGAAAGCCGTAGTTTTTAACTTACACTTCGTGTTGTTAAGATTTTAACGAAGTTCTCCACTTAGTTAATACTCGTAGTTGACTCTTTGCGACTATCAAGAAATTCAAGTTTGTGCGATGACTATTATGTTTTTAAAATATGGACGGAGGAGGGTAAGTATTTTAGTAGTTATTAAAAAGAGACAAATTTAATATACCGGTAAAAACATCAAAAATATACCTACTAGCAAGTGAACCCACAAGTCGTTTTTGTCTTAAGGTTGTGATTGTAAGCCAAAATACAAATAAATCTCTTGAAATCAATTCAAATATAAATACCCTTGCCCTCTTTTTTCATGAAAAAAATGATTTACTCGCGAATAAATAGTGACTTATTTCAGGCCTAAATGTAATTGACATTATATTGACGAACACAGTTGGACATAGGCTTCCCGCATAGATTTGCAGTTGATTCGGTTTGAAGCGGTATGTGCCCACCATGAACCAGCCAAGACGTTCATTTCGTTCACGGACATCCTACGCTTGTCGATCCACACTTCCCATTCGAGAATCGAGCCAAAAATCCAACATCTCCTATTCATAAGAAGTTGAGAATAAATTCTGTAAACCCTTACTTCGCGTTCGCGTTTATGTATATTTATTTTAATGCGGTTCTAAAATTCCCTTCAGAGAAACTTTGGAACTCTAATAATCACCTCCCCGTTCCAATGCTATGGAGCCATTCGGATTTCTGCGAAGTGTCGCCCTTTATTTGAAAACTCCGAGTTTCTGTCTTACCCGAGTACCCTGTTATTATCTCTGGTGATTCCCTCGAGCTTCCGCGGTACTTTTGAAAATCTTTATTCTATTTAATCAGACGTGTAATAATATTCATAGTTACTTGGTTCAGTACAATTATCGTATTCAGGATCTATCGTATTTCCGTTTAGATGAAGGAATGTTTCGTCCATTATCATCAAAATACGACCACATAACCTAAATAGCTTTGGAAGATTTTAACTTTTTGTTCCAACTTTCAATACAATCCTAAAGATGAAGAAGTGCAAACCACCAAGCACCATACGTTTTTAATAAGAGGAATAGCACCCAAATAGGTTAGATTAGTAGCGGATTTTATGAAAACAAAGGCAAAGGCAATGGCATTGTAAACGCGGTGCCAAGTAACAAGGATTTAGCTGCCAATTTTTTCCTTGTATGTAAAAACGAGTAACTAGCCTTTTAGCTACGCTACTAGCTTTTTAAAATACATTATATGCATAAGTAAAACAAGAAAAGTACAGTCAAGTATAGTTGACACCCGAGGGCAAAAGGTTAGTATGCAGTATTGAGACTATCAAAACATCAGGATAGTAGCAAGATTAGCGAGTACTACTTGAATGAAAATTATTCTCGAAGACCCGCTACCACGTACTGAGTCAGTTATATAATTAAATTTGTGTTATTAAAAATATGAAAATCAAATCTTTGGTTTATTGTTATGTTTGTTTATTTTCTGTGTGATGTCGGGTAATAAATATACCTCTTTATTTTTTCCGAATATATTGCAAGAGGCGATTAAGGAAATAACTTTAGGTAGCTATACTTTAGGTGACAGGCAAGCAACTTGTCACTATTATACCTTTTTCATGTCTGTTCTTAAATCTTAAATTGGCTACAAATCATGAAATAGCCAGCATCTCGCCTATATCATTTGGGAATACAGGCGTCATAAATGTATACCCCATTTTGTATAACATTAGCCTTTTAACGATCAAAATCCTCACACATCACCCAAGGCATCGCCGCAAATGGTGTAACCGTTTGTATTGAGAACATTATAACAAACAGTAATAAGTGTTATTGCAATAATATTTCCAGTTTAACATTTGGATTTGTGGGGAAAATTCAAATTTTGTCTGTTAAAAGTCTAAACTGTGTCTAAACTCTAGTCTAAACTAAACGGAGCATAGGTGTACATTTATGTTATGCAATGTAAATTCACTTGATACATACGTCTGCGCAAGCTTGCAACAATAAAAGCATCCATTTGACATAACACTTTTAGCATAGCACTATTTTAAATCAAGTTCATAATAGCAACGCTGGCATTACGAGCACTCTATCATTTTCATCCAAATTTCAAATGTACGTGCAGACCGATATCATTCCACATGATCCATTTTACAGCGCATGCGGCTCGATGCCAAGCAATTTTTTATAATTCTGTAACATTTATGACAAACATGTGAGAGGATTTATTATACAAGATATATTGTGATTAGCCCCAGGTTGTCGACACTTTGGCAGTGCGTCATGCAGTTGAGCTAATATTACTAAAAGAACGCACGACTTTGGCATTTCAACGACTAAGTGGAAAATAACTGGTGATACTGGAGAAAACAATACTTCTCTGGTTTAAATCGGTTTATAGGAACTCCGTTTAACTCGCTGAATCTCATCAAAAGTCCGTAACAACAAGGATTTATGTTCAATGACGAACTGTTGAAGTAAGTTTGCCGTAGCCATTTGCAACTAAAACGAGAGCCACTTGATGCCCATGAAATTTTTAGCCATAATGTAATCTTTGGTATAATTGGATAACGTTCTTAACGTTTAATAAAGCGTCAACTGACAAAATAAAAAAAAGAGATTTTGATGTCTTAATTATTCATTAACACTAGTTATTATTCGATCTGATTTGATATAGCTCGCATGTCGTACTACAGTTGAAATAACAAGTAAATGCAATTCTTCAATGTTATTGAGAAAAATATTGCTTTAGGTTCGTTTTTACCCTAAACATGCTGTTCAAAATAACAAAGTTTATCTTCACCACTGGGTAAAAACAAACCTAAATCTATGTTTGCCTCAATAACGTTGAAAAAGATTAAATAAAGAAATAAATCTGTGAAATGAGCATGAAATATTTTATCTCCGTGGTAATGAGCCGTTTTATTTCCCACATTACACTTCTATCTATGTAAGAATTAAGAAAAAACACTAAATACTTATAGTCAATGCCAACACCTGCATTCGTGTTTACTCATATACATTTTGACAGTTTAGTGCGTAGGAAAACAATTCAATTCTTGTGACCGCACGAGTGTATCACCCTAGAGACAGCTCCACAAAACCACAGCCAAGTGCGACAAGCACGTAATTACAAGAAGCTGTGTTACGAGTAGCTAGAAAATGAAAACTGTCGCTACAAAGCTCATCATCATCAGCCTATATACGTCCCACTGCAGGGCACAGGCCTCCCAGTATGAGAGGGCTTGGGCCACAGTTCCCACGCGGGCCCAGTGCGGATTGGGAACTTCACACACAGCGTTGAATGACTTCGTTGCTGTGTGTAGGTTTCCTCACGATGTTTTCCTTCACCGAATAGCTCGTGATAAATATCAAATTTGATATCGCACATAAATTCCGAAAAATTCAGAGGTGCGAGCCCGGGGTTTGAACCCACGACCCTCTGCTTGAGAGACCACAGTTCGAACCACTGGGCTATCACGCTACAAAGCTATTAACATCATATTTCTATACCATAGAAAGTAGCTGATAACTGGACAAAAAGGATGCGAGAAAGAGAAAAGGATGAGAGAGGTGAAAAAGAGATAGAAGTGAAGGTAGTAAGAAAAAAAATGTAACATAGTTAGTACTAGTTATAATTAAATTGGAAAGTGATTAACGACAAATATTAATATTACCTACGCTACCTTGATTACCTAGTATTCACAAACACGTAGGTACGCAAAGCATATGAAACGTTACAAGAGAAAATCACGACAGTTTCATATTTTTGTTGTTACTTTTAGCACAATATTAGATAAAAAAGTAGGCTGCTAACCTACCGCCTAAAGGATATAAGTAGTTAAAAAATGACATGGTTTTATGGAAAGGGCTTTAATTAAAAAAAAATTGATTCCTTTACAATCAATTTAATGCCATAAAAAAAATATTTCCCGTCTTTCCCATTTTTCCCATCTTTGGTAAGCTAAACCACGCTAAACCGTCAACAGGGACAATATTGGGACCGAAGGTTAGCCGCGTCTTTGAATATCACCGAAGAAAAAGCGGAATACCTACTAAACCCGACACCACAATCAACAATTAGGCGCAGCGCAGACGACAGACTTTTGAGCGATCGAGTCTGCGGAGCAATAAAATTTCTGAATGGCGCGCTGACAGTTTTCATTCAGAGTTTTATTGCTCCGCAGACTCGATCGCACAAAAGTCTGTCGTCTGCGCTGCCCCTTAGGAAAAAAATGCAGATTAAAATTTAATTATTGTATTTTTTGATTTTAAACAGGATTGGCATTGATGGATTTTTCCAATATCAGTAAGGATTGCCAAACATAGTTGACAATTACCAATCATTCTATTGCGATAGCTAAATCCGTTTTAAAACTCTACGTCAAAGCAAACACCGCACCACTACAGAAATAATAGTAACGGTAATGATTAAAGTTTGTTGATTACATAATAATTATAGAAATTAAACTCCAGCAGATACATAGTTATGACGGAAGTTAATTAGAAGCTCTCTAAGCTATTAATTATGATACTCGTAGGTCGGCAAATATTATTTTAAGGAGCTTGTAAGTATATAACACGCTCCCGCGCGAATATGCGCTAAGTGGGTAAAATCTACGGGTAATATGGCGATGTCTGGTGAATAATGAAGGTAAATTGGGGGTAATTCACTAAAGCGCTTCACGCAAAGTCGGTTATCGACGGAAATGGAACAACTGGCACTGAACTATAGGATAGGGCCCGCGTCGAATAGGTAAAGGCCGAAGATTTCATTGTGGCCACAAGGAGCCGTTGTCAGTTCGTATTAAATACAGAGCGGAATCGAAAAGGTGATACAAAATAATTGTTTCTTACTCATCCAATAGGTACTGAGCAATGGCATCCAAATATATGCAATACAGGGTGTTAATTATACCCTGTAGGTAATTATATAGGTATCAAGTACGCAGATATCACATTTATTTTGTTGAAATTAGCATAGTGAAAAAAGTTAAAAAATTATATTATGTGTTGCCGATTTCAAAATCTATGTATAACCAACTCAATACTATTGCTCTTGGTTTCTGTAAAATTTGAGTTACTTACGGGTTTTTTTTTATACTTTTTCCGGTATCTCATTTCAATACAACATAAAGTGCGTATTTAAAATACATAGTACAGGTTCTTTATAAAGTGTTCTATATTAAAAAAACACAGGGTTGCTTGCTCACAATAATTCAAACCCTTGCTGAAATTTTTGAAATTCAATATCTGCGACTGCCAGCCTTTTGGGCACCTTAGCCCGAGGCAGCGACTTCGGGGATGTTTTCCATTTTAAGTTTTAATCAGTTTGTTTTTTTACCCCCGGTCTAAAATAATGAGTGTAACATGTTTGTAGGTATATCAATGCTATGCTTCGATGTTCTGGATGACTGTCTATGGATTTGTATTCGTAGTATAGCTTCCAAGCACATGGTGAGATTAAATGACGCACTTTACTGAGATAATTTTCAGGTAAGTTTGGAAGATTTCAACTTCTTAAATGTTACTAAGGCTAGGTCAGTGATTTTTAACCTGTGAGTCGTAAAACCTCTGCTAGGTGTCACTAGGGGTTTAGAAGTTGAGTAAATGTTGTTCCAGTTATATTTTGTAATTTTAAGTCGAAAAATCGGTCTTTTTTGACATACTAAAGAGGTTAGGTCATATTACATTCAATTCATAACACGAAAAAAAGGTATAACACCACACCAATATTAGTCACCTCTGACGACATCTACGGAAAAACTTTGTTAATTTGTAAATTAATGTAGGTATGTTAATTATTAAACCCTATATTTATTCTAAATCAGAAATCAGTAGTAGGTAATATAGTAAAGTTCATTCCATTCCAATTACGGCTAAGTTTAAGCAAATATTTTCTAACATAAATGTAGGTAAGTCGCCTACATATTAAACTTATATACAACGCAATCCCTTTTACATAAACATACCTCCTTAATGTAAAGTTCGTCGCATAACACAGGCATGCGGGTCGAACTCTGATGTTCCCGCGAAACTTTTCACCAATCTCTTTTTTACATACTGCGAGGTTAAACTTTGATCAGAAAGTGTTGAATAAGTGGTTTCCTAACAACTCTACATTAAAATTGTACTGTCAATTTTGTTACTTATTTAAAAGAAGATTGAGGAAAAATAACGCGACAATCTAAACTGAGATTTTTCCTTATTTTGGAAACAAACTTGGTCTTCTGGCCTGAATTTTTTAAAACTTTTCCTAAAGAGGTATTTTTTTACTATTATTTTGTAATTTGATTCCACTAATTGTCGTTCCATTCGTCAACACTGCGATAAGATATTGTGTGAAAATTCTTAACTCAAATACAATCAACGTGCAAGTTTCCATTTGCTTAGCGCCATTTTTCTATAAAAATAATAAACATACATATACCCGAGAAACCTTTGCATCATTAGAATAATGCGGAATACATTCGACAAATCCTAGACAAAACAAAATGGAAATCGGTTTTATCGACTTAGCAAAATTTGGATTTACCGCGAGTGAAGTTGCTCGAAAATTTCTTTTCAACTCAATTTTACGTGAGGTTTATATGTGAGACCGCAATTTTCCTGGAGCAATCTCGAGAGAGCCTTCCCTAAAATCTACCTATCTTTCCGAATCGTCATGGGATTTGGTTGCGTCGGTATGTGATTATATGAAGGAATATAGAATAAAAATTGCCGTTCAGGGTTCACTTGGAATTAATGGAGCAGCGGCTTTGTAGGAATTCCGGTTTAGTCCATTTGCGTAATACCTTCTTTGAGATAGCGAAAGCAGCTCGAATTTGTTTTTGTTGGAGTTCATTCGTTTGTTTTCGAGCCCTTCCCCTCGAGGTCATGATCGCGTTAGTCGAGGACGCTTCCGCAGCCAGCCGGGCTTTACGACGGTATCTAGCCTTCACTGCGGCTGCGGTGCCAATTACCACGTTTTATTTAGCTTTTATGACAGCACGAAACTAAATAGTCTCACGTAACTTTACAAATTGTCTTACGCGTTATCAATTCCTCTAAAATAATGATTTGAAGGTTTTGTTAAGCGTTGAAGCTAACAGGTACATTAGGTATTACCTAATCTAATAGGTAAAGTAAGTAATGTGATTTGGGTTGAGGCAGTCAACAAAAACATTCGAAATTAAAACTTTGTGCTGAACACACCTACCTAATTCAATTTTATCATGAGTTGGGATAAGCAATCAAGGGACTGATTTGTTGGTGGAGTAATTTGTGAATATATTTTAATACAATTACTGTCATTTACAACTGAATCGTTTTTAAATGATTTTTAATCATTCAAATTTTGTTTTGTCAACATATTCTTCTACTAGAGTTCCGCAATTTGATGTTTTGATTTGATATTAGTTAATAATTCATACAGGAGTTTGTCAAGACATGCCCTTAGCTAACTGAAAGAAAAACCAGTTAAACATTTACAGGAAAGTAAGCTCCAAACGAGCAAGTGGTACTCATTAGATGTATTGTTCCCTCGTATAGCCAATACTAGTTCGGCCAATACCGAAAAGCTCGTGACGGTATCGTACGTGACATGGTCGTGAAATACCAACGTAATTACGAGCAAAGCCTCGGCCGTCTGGGCACGTAAGACAGGCACATGCCGTCGTATCTCAAGAACCCTCAAATTCCCAGATGCCGAATTGATTAGATGCCATACTTCAAACTTACGTCGGATTAAATCCCATGACTATCGAGTAGTTATCGGTTTGCGATTTCAAATTTACCTGTATTGTGGTCTAAAGGCGCAAGTTCACATGTGACAATACGCAGCAACAGCTGCCGACGTTGCTGCGACAATATAATATCATTACATTTCTTTAAAAAACCAATTCACTTTGCGACACGACGTGTTGTTGCGACATGACGCGATGATAAGACGCCGACGTCTGCTTATGCTGAATGAGATCGGGATCAACTTGAACTCTAAGGCTTCGAATACACATCCTGAGTTTCGATTACGAAGAACACCGAAATCATTATTCACGTGATTCCACGCTGGACCTTCCAAAGTGCCTCAAAGTGGAATGGGGGAAAAGCATGGCAGCATTTCATTGTGCTAATGAACAAGTGGGGTAGGCCTTTGCAAAGATTCCATCAGAGTGCGCTAGCTTAATTACCGCGGTCTCTATAAAGTACACCTCACTCGAGCACAATTTTATTATTTAACGACCTCCATCAAGGGTAATGAAGGATAACTTCATTTTGTGACCGGCGACGACATTTTATGGAGTAACACTGTGTCGTGCACTTAATTTGCTCGTGCTTTGTTTTATGCCGTAAATAAAACATTTTCTTTCAGATAACAATGAGAAAACGTTGAGCGTGAATGATAGCCAACTCTCAAAAATAAGGAAACAGAACAATGGCCCAAGAAAACAGCGGAAAATAAAACTTGCCGCCCGACGTGTTTATTGAGAAAAAAACACTTTCGACCCTCACGTTTTCAATCAAACGGTAAAGCACGAATGAATGAGCCAGCACTGCCGAACTGAGCAAGCGAAAAACTTCATGAAACCCAAGGAAGAAGGCAGAAGACAAACAGTTTATCTACATCCGTGGCAATTTAAAACTTTATGAATAAAGCAGGGAGTTGTGAGTGGGCCGCTGCGACACTTCGGCGAGCCGAGACGCGCGTAAATTATTAATTAAGGGTAATCAACATGAAATGAAATAGATCCAGCAATTAGTGATTACGTGGGTATGGCGTCAAAGGAGCGCGATGCTTCCACATTATAGTCACGCGGTAAGAACGCTGTTCATGCGAAAGCTTTCATATTTATTGCGGTGAACTGAAGATTTACGAATCTCATTAGAAATCGAAATTCATTGACAAATCTCTGCTTTTTGGTAGTCGTATTTCCGTTATTAATGCGGATTCTCGACTAAGTTGTCCTAAAACTCAAAGATAATCTGATACCAGGTAATAAGCTTGCTTAAAAAACTTGTGATTTTTTTTCCAATACCAACATAAATTGGCCTATTACCCGTTATTAGAGTATTGTTGGATTTCGGGACAGCCTGTAGGTATACCTAAAAGCTTAAACGTTTTGTATTATGCTATTCAGTGAAAGTATTGTCTAAAACGAGCGCAGTTGAATGGAATCAAATTGCTTACCCTTGTTTTTCATCCGGAGTTAATTGATGGAAAGAAACAAAGAGCGTTTTACGGCTGCCGATGTAATTGCTTTGGGCGATTACGATTGATCGTATTCACGCCGGCTACACGCTTTGTTTACGTCTACATTACTGCTGAGAGTACAATGTTTACCAGTTAACGACTTTTGAACACCGCAACTTGGCCTTACTTTCACAATTTTCCAAAATGTATAATGGAACTTTTCAAGTTCCGGCTCTTAGTGTAGGCACTAAGACCATTATGAACTGCAAATTGTGAGATACTGAATATTAACTTTGAATGTCTTCAGAATCAAATATTCCACATTAAAAATGAACTCTACGACGTTTTTCTCGTTTGACTGTCTCGTCTATTTGTTTTTCGATTTTATACTCAAAGAGCTCAGTACAAAGATAAAAGTCTCCTAAATCGCGTAGCAGCTAGTCAACTTAAATTTAAATATATTATTTGGTAGCTCTCTATTTCAAAAAAAACTAAGTGCTCTTATATAAAAAAGGTACATTCGATTTGGAAGAATTATAAGTAAGTATACCTACACAATTCTAAAATTCCAGATGATTGATTTTGGCCCGAATACTCATGCAGGGCATACTCGTCTTCATGATCGTGTTGTTTGAAGTGACATGTATTTTTGAAACTTAGGAATTGACCTAAACTTGCAGATTAGATGGTGTAAATTAGTGTTGCAACAGAACTCTGCTTCCGCTTCCACTTCTGCAGAAGTTCCGCATGTTTTTTCACTTCCGCTTCTGTTTCTGGTTCCGCAAAATCCGCGGCGGTGGCGGGGAACAAAAATGTTACAGTTTATTAAATATAACTTGCCACTTTTTAATTATGACTACTAATTTCTATTTTACTACCACTAATTTAGTAAAAAAATTCTAAATATACAAAATTGTGCTTTTTCTACATAGGATTAAAGCTTCCGTTTCCGCTTCTGTTTCCGCTTCCGCTTCCGTTAAGATTTACTTTTGTCATCTGTTTCCGTTTCTGCTTCCGTTATGCGAGTTCCGTTGCATCACTAGTGTAAATGCTTCAATTATACGAACGACAAGTGAGAAAGAGGCACACGTGCTCTAGAAGTTCTGGAAGTGACGCAGCCGCTAACAAGTGGTGTTTATTTCAGCCGTTAATCGCAAAATGTACGAGTATCACACTAGGCCTCGTGATTCACATCCATTAGCAACTATGTTGAGTGAACCAAAGCAGCAGATTTGTGTCCCAAACTGTATTATTTAAATAAACGTCCAGAAAATAGCCGTCAATTTATCTACTAATAAATTAGCGAGGTATTACGGTACGGAAACGTTAAATATCACCTTATTAATTAGGATTCCACTGTAGATTCGCTCGGCGTTTCTGAAAATGATTCGCGTAGTGTAGTCAAGTATTAATGGGCACCGTTCGGACGGAGCGCAAACATTATTTACATCGTAAAATTAATTTATATTTCATTATTTTGATACAGCTGCGAGACTGCTCTTGACGGTTGGTAGGCAATAAAGGTTTATTGCGGGACGAAGCACAACTGAATGCCATGATGTCAGATAAAAGCCACAAAAACGTGATGGTTCTGGGTTCGCGAAACAGAATTCTCTTCGTTTTTATTATAGTGGATAAACCAATAAATGTAGTAAATGAGCGACTGCCTGAAGTAATCACCTTGGCTCGATCTCTCAACATGTATAAATTAAAAGTCAGGAATTAGCTTCTCGATCACACATTCTACACGTTCCTGGATTTTTTTTAACTTTAACACGCAATTATCCGTACCAATATATAAATGTGAAAGTGTGTTTGTTTGTTT
>BHDV01045429.1:11216-120773 GCA_005406045.1 Adoxophyes honmai
AGACAGACAGACAGACAGACAGACATGACGAATCTATAAGGGTTCCGTTTTTTTGCCATTTGGCTACGGAACCCTAAAAAGGAACATTAAAAAATGGACAGGAGCGTTTGAACCTGTCGTACTCCCGAGACTATCGATCAATACAAAAAAGAAAAAAAAAGTATCATATCCCCGAAATAAGAAAAACATATTACTTAGGTAGATACAAAAACTTCGAAATCTTCATCGAAGGAGTCGGATTTAAAGCGATAAAAAACTTGTAGCGATAAAAATATATGGTTTTAAAAAAGAGAAAGCTCTTTGTAGGTGTTGCGACAAATTGTCTTGACTGGATGACTGATGGTGTATGACAAAGGCTGTTCAGAAAAAAGTTGTAAAATAAAAGTTTCGTTCCGCTAGTTAAGCAGTGTTGCAAATCCAATAGCAAAAACAATTAATATTGAAAAAACTATTTCTAAAAACTCGCTATTTTAAAACACCTAATCTAATTAAATGATAGAGATAGATAGAATTATTTATTTCTTTTTGAAAATTACGTAACATCTAAATTATAAAAAAACTGTATTAACTTTTTATTTCATAATCAAATCACACACAAAAACACAAAACAATAAAAATTAATCGAATAAACCGCCCCGCGTCATTCCTGGCGCAAAGGTGCCCAAAACGCTAGCCGCGTTTCCGCGTTGAACTGCGATGGACAACCTTTGCAGCAAGAATGACCCAGAGCGTGGGTCAAGACCTCTCTCACGAAGACGGCGCCCCACATCCCCGAGAAAAACCATTGCCTCTGAGCCCCAGCAACCCGTTGTCTCCACCGCAAGAGGAACAAACACATCTAATTAAATTAAAAATATTAATTTGCAGCGACGCCTCTTTTTTTGCAATGAATTCGTACTATTGATAGTATTGCTATCACATCATCATAGAAACACCGCATTAAAAAAAACATCGTATATAAATAAAAGCTTATTGCATCAAAGCCATCAAATTTGTTAAACATCCTTTTTTGCGCCGAATCAGATTCGCTCAGAAAGCAACAAAAATAATATTGACAAGATTTAGTTAACACTTTGTTTTTCAACTTTCTTTGTGTCTACTCTTCATTTATTATTTCACATGGCTTGAAGGTCAGCAGGAAGAGAATCCTTTAAGGAATATAATTTGCCCTTGTATTTTTCTGCGCTTGATATTTCGTCATGTTTTTTTGTACAATAAAAAGAGTTATATATGTAGGGGAAGGCGGGGTTCAAAGTGCCGCGGGTAGGTAGTGCCGATGGGATCTGCTCAGCGAAGAAAATACATAGGTAGATTCTGTTGTTACGTCTAGAAATCCTTTACCAGCGCGGACAACCTGCAGCCATCTTAGTTGCAGCAGTGCCACGGTTTCAGTGGTTAACAGCCACATGCCCTTCCAATGTCAAGGAAGTAAATATTTTCGTGTTCATACTTTTTGGTCTAATATTTATATTTTTAAGCTATCGTTTTGAATATTTTTGTTAAAGTTTGCACAATTTATTGCAGAATTGTAAGGTCAATATAATATATCACTACATTCAATACTTTTTTTTAAATTTATTTAAAGGTGACTATGTTGCTAACGGGGTAAAAAGTGCCTGAAATTGGGGGCTAATTGTGCCGCGGCACAATCAACCCCGTATGAGGCACCACTATAATTTATACTTATGGAATAGTAAGTATTCCGTAACGTTGTTATATTATTTTGTTTGGTGGATTAAGATGACATAATAATAATAATTTTGTTACGAATAAATGAGTATGAATATGAGTATAATTCAAGAATTTGCAGAGCAAACTTTCCAAATTATCACTCGCAATAACAACCTTTGAAGAGGCACAGAGTCAGATACTCGCATTATAGCCTGTTATGATGGTCCTCAACCAGGAACATCTCATGCTCCCATTTTCTCGCCAGAAAAGCATTAGACCGCAGCGCTGCCCAAAACTCCACCTCGAGTGGTAACAAGAAATAAGCTAAGGATCAGAAAGAGAGAGCGATGTTCTTACTGATACCTACCCGGGAATAGAACGCGATAGCTGAAGAACAAGCTCATGAAAAGAAAATCGGAGAAAAAGTTGACATCAGGCAGGTGAAAGGTAAAGGAAAACAATTTCAGACTAAAGGAGGAAATGGCACAAAAAAATCTGCAGAAAGAAGAGTTTTCTAGAAAATTAAGACGAAGAAGATTATTTTTGCATTATTTTGCTGTGACTCATATGCTAGCTAGTGTATGCATCCAAAATAGTGTATGCAGGGACTGGGCGCACTCTAAATGCATCCTTGGTGAGAAATGTCTCTCATATATTTTCTTAAACAGCATTTCCAGTTACTTTTACTCAAGAAAGTGATTCAAAATTACCTACATATAAATTAAAATATTACATTATTACGATTGATTAATATAAATAAGAAATTATTTACTTTTTTGTTTACTAAATACAACTGCCCTGGCTGATTTGACCTAATTATAAAGTACAACTGTAAAATGCATGTGTAAGCTAATGTTAGTTACACATTGTTAACGTTTGATAAATAAATACAGTTTATTTGGAAAATAAAGGCATATTGTTGATTTAAAATCCATCTAAATCGATTATACTTGCTGTAAATATACACAGCACAACTTGCCTCACCATCGGCACAACACGCCCCCTGACGGGGTAAATTGTGCCCCTCTGACTTTTTGTATAAAATGGCTTATAAAATATTTTGTGCTAGATATACCCTAAAACAGAATATAGTTACAGAAACTACATTAAATTTAGTAACAGATAACCTGCAGAGCATTAGTCTAACACTCACACTCTACGTAATATCTTCATTTTTCTTAAAATCGGCACGTTTAACCCCGCCCTCCCCTACTTACATGCATTTTCTTGGAGCTTATTTTACATTTTTAGTATCTAATTTCCGAATAAAACTCGGGCACGGATACAATAACAATAAAACCTTACAAGCCTTTTAATTTTGGGGCCTCAATGCAACTTCCCGCAATCAACTTCACTAGAGCCTTTATAACTACTCTATTTCTGATTACTCTGCCATAAAACTATGGCAGTAAAGCGGCCATTAAAACAGTTTTAAGAGTTTATACAGATTACCAATTAAACGCCTCTAAGGCAGCCAATCGCTTACTTAATTTACACCCGCCATTAAATTGTAGAGATGAAAAAATTGTACGCCACCATCACCATACAGTGTTGTACTTTACTACCTAAACCATTTTAAATATTGCTGGTAGGTATTTATGGCAAGGATTGTGGTATGCCTATCCAGGTATATGGATACCTGCTTACTTATAAGGTAGGTATTCCATATTATTGTTTGTATTTTGTTGTATAATTTTAATATGCCATTCCTTCCGTGGATGTCTTAAAATGCGACTACGGATGTAGGTAAAGGTATTTTTAGGTGACAGGCTAGTCACTATAGTACCCTTAACTTTATATTCAAAAAATATGCTAGAATATAGATATGTATGTGGCTACGAAACGTTATTTCACGTAAAAAAGTCAAAGAAGGTCAACTGAATATTTGCCATTGTTTGCCACTT
Source organism: Adoxophyes honmai (assembly GCA_005406045.1). Classification (NCBI taxonomy): domain Eukaryota; kingdom Metazoa; phylum Arthropoda; class Insecta; order Lepidoptera; family Tortricidae; genus Adoxophyes; species Adoxophyes honmai. The sequence goes on from BHDV01045429.1 coordinate 14,792, forward strand.
TTCAATCTTCCTATACATAGTATGTCCAATAAATAAGTATAATGTTGAAGCATTGAAAACATCCATTAATTTTTAGAAAACAATGTTTCAGTACCTATCTAATTATAGAAACTGTAATCTGAACAAACTGAATCACATACCTAATTGTAGCTACATTTATTTGATTTGCCCGTTGATGTCTATTATACTAAACGCGCCGTTCCGCAAGGATATTCCCAAACACAACAACAAAAATAATTCACCCTATATGCTTACGTCCTACTGTTGGACGCAAGCCTCTTCTTAGTATCAGAGGGGTTGGGCTGTAGTTTTCATGTGGGCCCAGTGCGGATTTGGAACTTCACACAAATTTTATTACTTCGTCGCTGTGTGTAAGTACAAAATAGCTCGTGGAAAATATCAAATTCGGTTTCGTACTCACATAAAACTCCGAAAAACTCAGAGGTGCGAGCCTAGGACTCAAACCTACGACCCTCTGCATGAAAAGCCGCTGGTCGAACCGCTAGGCGGCAACAAATATGGACCTATTTTACGAATTCTAGTGTACCTAATAACTTAAAGGAATGACTGTCGAAAATTGGTTCACTGACTCTGCTTCATATTTCTAAGCCGGAATACGATCGACAATTAAATTTCGTGACAGTAACTATTTTACTGATGTATTGATAAAACTCGAGATACAGGACAGCGTTTTAGTTCATTAAAAAATATTTTATTGTAATTGATCACGAGAGCATGAAAGCGCCTGTCATGTATATTATATCGGTCCCGAGTTTGGAACAGGTGCTTACAATTTTAACTGAGGCTTTTAATGAGCTTACACAACTTTGATCGATCATTTGAAAGTAGGAGTTTCCCGCTACTTTGCAATTATTTTTATTTTGTACGTTCTTAACTAGGCACCAAAGAAGCCATAGCTATGAGTACAATCGTACACAGATACGGTTTGTCATCATCTCATCATGACCCGAAGGAACAGTTTGGACCTTTGTGTTTTGCAGAGTGTTATCTTGTTTAAAATATCACCTCTCCATTTTTTCGTGAATCTCGTAAAAGGCGACTAAAAAAAGAAATAGGCAGGTAATGGTATAGTTTAGGCGACAGGCTAGCTACCTGTCACTGTAGTGTCACTTAAACTGAAACCTAAAAATTATGCTAGAAGTGGCTTATGTCTACATATAGCGTTTTGTATGCTCTGCCTACCCCAATTGGGAATACAGGCATGATGTGTGCACAGCAACAATCCCTAACTTACTGTGGACTGTATTAAAGAAAATGACTACTTTATTGCGTTATTCAGGAGACGTACGTAACTATGGCAACCAGGGACACAGAATAGTTGATTGAAGCCCTTTTAATAGAGCTAACAGTGAAATTAGTAGAGACACAAGCCGTTTTTCTCGTACACCTCTAACTAAACAATTGTGAAAAGGTTTGAGTGTCTGTACCTTCTTTAGACTACCTGCGTCTGCCTATTCAAAAGTGCATGGGTACACGTTCGCCTACTCCCCGGCTTAAACTTTATGACATATACAAACACATTTATTTGTATACAGGAATACGAGAGAAATAAATAAAACCTTCACTAAATAAAAATAAAGAACTACAAGCTTTCCTACAGAGCCGAGCACAAAAGCGAAAGAGACAGGGATACGGCTTAGCTGGGGTTGGAGAGGGATGGAAGATTGGAGCCACGTGACACCTGCCGGCCGCCAAATGAAGATATCGCAGCTGGATGTGAGAGGATCGTGCGCAGGAGTTGACAACATTTTCGATACCGTAAACCATACTTTGCTCACCGAAACAAACGGACTTTGACAAACTAATTAACACCAGAAAGTTACTGCTAACACTATAACAAGGCAAATTAATCGATGGATGGTGAACTAGACAGTTCAATAATTAAATAAAAAAAAGTATGGGCAAAGTAATCTTGTAGGGACAAACTAACGCGAGCTCACGGTACCTAAAAACTTTACTTTTATACCCCCCTCGGATCGGTCACTATGGTTGTTGATTGCTTTTTGGGACATAAGGTAATGGCGCCAGTAATGGACAATGACTCTTATCTAATACAAACTAAGGAATAGTAATTTATTTTACACAGTCGATTCACAACTAAATGATCTTTAATACTGTTAATTACTGGTGCATTTCAGCTTAAACTAACCTTAAACAGGGGCTCTTACCCTTTTCAGTCTTATAACCAGTGCTGAAAGGGGTACATACAACAAAAGTTATATTATTGTTTTTGGAGTTAAATAAAGATAATACAGTATATTGCTTTTGTTATTGGTATCTTAGCAAGTTCGTGTGTGACACATAATAAAACCTTGTCTTGACTTAGCTCCCGATAATGGCAAAGCATATCCACTTAATTATACTTGATGTCTACGATCAAGAAGCTTTTTTATTTAATAGAATAATAACATTTAAGTAGGTAAATAACAATTAAACTTATAAATAACCTATACTAAAAACAAATTTATTTATAAGTTTTATTGTTATTTACCTACTTAAAAGTTATTCTATTAAATAAAAAAGTACAAAATGTAAAAAAAAAGCTTTTAGCTTGATTTCCGCTCTAAATATTAAGTACATTTATTACAAGAAAAATAAACATACATACATATATTCTCACGCCTGTATTCCCAAGAGGGGTAGGCAGAGCAAAAATAAACATTATGTAAAGAATAACGAGAAATTAAAACTGAACCAAGGGTGAGCCGCCACTGCGAGCCCAACATCAAAACGTCTACAGATGCTACTAAGGCACGATACTAAAGCCATGCAGTGTTATTGGCTCGAATAAGATGAATAAAAACTTATATTTATTGGTACGTATGTAAGTAACATTTCGAATTTAGTTTCTTTTTTATTACGTTAGTGTGTTTGTATTACGACGCATACGTAACGATATAAGTTATCTTCTATAAACCGCTCTTTCCGTCTTAAATTACACTTTCATAGTCTAATAAGGTTAGGAAATGACCTCGGAATCCGAGATACCCAGCTGGAAGTTTTGTAAATATTTGCATATTGAGGCCCTAAAAGTTGTCTCAAAACCTACATATTCTAAGGTGTGAGCGACTATTAAATTTCAAGGTCAAAAGTCACAAAAATCTGTTTTTTGCGCTTCTTTTGTAAATATCTCATTTCCTATGGATTTTTGCTGTTTGTGTTTCTTATCAATATTGTAGAATACAAAATTCTCTACAAGATCTGTTTTTTATTTTTTTTATACGGTGAACCGTTTTCGAGATATAGGTCGGAGAGCGCGCGGTCACAGCATCACTTAAGGCCTTGGGTACTTCGATGGCCAAAACGACACAGATATTGTAAAACTTCAAAATGCTGCAGAAGTTGATGGTCGGGGGCACGGCCGTGCCCCCACCAAGTCGAGCGCGAAGCAAGCACTGCCGTTCCATCCTTTACTGGATCCATTTCGCTGCGTTTTCAGGCACCTATTTGAGCACTTCTGGATAAGACCAGAACGCTGAAATTTTTGTCATCTAGTAAGCTATAATTACATACTTAAAATACAAAATTTCAAATCAGCAGGTCATTTAGTACCGAAGTTAAACGAAAGCAAAGTTTCGCATTTTCGACACTCACTCACTCACTCATGATCATCAAAATAGAACTAGTACCTACATCCCATAAACTCACAAAGCTGAAATTTGGTACAGAATTAGGGATTAATGACTACATAAAGGGAAAAATATAAAAATTGAGATAATTGAAGATCTGGAGTACCTGGTGACCCTGATTAGAAAGCACTAGAGCCCAACCAAACTACTGTCGAAATCGACATTCCTCCTTTACAAAAAATATTGAACTTAGTGGGTCACCTCATTTTACGTCAAAAATCGAAAACCTGCTGGTCTGGTACATAGAAAAAAATCAACTATAATTGCAAAAATCCAGGGTAGAGGGACACATCTTCTAATTTACGCCAAAAAACGAAGACAGTCAGCAGCCAACCCAAAGCCACATTGATTTAACTAATCAAATATTTATAATCATTGATCTATCGATAGTTCATCAAGTATATAATGGCGCGTTTTCGATCGGAGACCGGTCGACCCAAAGTGATGTTATGACCGCGCGCTCTCCGCCCTCTATCTCGAAATCGGTTCACCGTATAAAAAAAATAAAAAACAGAACTTGTAGAGAATTTTGTATTCTACAATATTGATAAGAAACACAAATAGCAAAAATCCATAGGAAATGAGATATTTACAAAAGAAGCGCAAAAAACAGATTTTTGTGACTTTTGACCTTGAAATTTAATAGTCGCTCACACCCTAGAATATGTAGGTTTTGAGACAACTTTTAGGGCCTCAATATGCAAATATTTACAAAACTTCCAGCTGGGTATCTCGGATTCCGAGGTTCTTACCTTAATTAACCTTAATTTATTAGGCTATCACAAATAATTAGATTAAGAACTAAACAAAAACAAAAGGGACTCGGCCAAAAACGGGAGCTGTCGACACGTGCAACGCCACCAACTTACCTTTACACTTGTTCCCCAGAAACCCACCCAATGCTTTTGTGTCGTTTCCACATTCCCAGCTGTATTAACAACTTTGTAATAGTGTCAGTTTACACACGGTAGGCACTGAGCAAATATTGACGCAGCTCAGAGTCAAACAGTCCCATAATTTGAGCAGGTATCTATGCCACGGGCTGGGATTATCTTGTTCTGGGCGTGATGAGCCGGAAAGGCAAATATCACGCGCAAACAGCTTAGAGTAGGCTGAATGATCGGGGAGGCTTGGCCTGGTAATAGGACTCGGCTGGCCTTAGATCCACAGCATCATATTGAGGATTACTGTGGTGATCTTAGATGGGTTAGCGGTTACGTTACACTTACTCGATTCTGTCACAAACGTGCTGAGTCCTCAACATAAAACTTGGCAAGATTTTTTGTAGTTTTTACCTGGAAAAAGCGATGCGCGAATGGGTAACCCCTATACAAAAATCTTGCTAATTTATATGCTAACTTTATCTAATTAAGTAAATAATAAGGTTTTTGAAGCTTAAAAATCTGTCATATTTCTGCATATTTCTTCATATCTTTGATACTATGCATTTTTAAGCAATCGCAACGGAGCAGTAGGTACTTCAATTTATTGGATCACAAATCCTTCAGTTTCCCATGGACCGAATCCCAGAAAAAAAATCTTTTTTTTCTTCTTCCTTCACTTTAGCAAAATTGAAAAAACGAGGGTCCATCAAAATGTATCTTCTAAGAAAAACCCGATTCGGTTTTTAAGACCAATTAAGTAATACAAAACAAGTAAAGCGACATCATTAGTTTATCTCACATAACAGCATCATAAAAACAAATGCGAATAATTTAATGGCTGAGACGAACACCTAAAACGTCCGTAAATTTTCCGAAACGTTTTGATTTATACAAAGGAGATTGTAATTTACTACTCATTCGATTAGAGAACTAATATACTTAATATTCATGAGACGATAAAAATCTGTTCTGAGAAGCGATATTAAATTAAAACGTCGTGTCACACTGTCATGTCCGCCCGTAGCCGGCACCACGAAGGAATTCTTTTTGTTTTTCTATAATATTGATACAATCTAAACATTTTTACACAAATATTTAGGTACTGCCGATGTTGAATAAAGTTTGGTTCTTGGATTAGAACTTTTTCTCTTTACACTAGCTGCGTAAGTAGGCCAAAAGCCACAAAAAAGTATTGTCCTAATTGTGAAAGACAATATACTAGGTACCTAATTTAAATCTACGTAATTTATATGATGAATTTTAATGAGACTAATGAGGATCTGTTCTAGAAGGCTGTAAGGTAAACCTCCGAATGCTCGACGCTGTATTCCCAAATGGGTTAGGCAGAGCGAACGAAACATTACATAAACAAACCAGGACCAATTCACGTGACTTGGCTACTTTCACCAAAATTTTAGTTTAAATAAACAGATGAAAGAGGTATAATACTCGTAGTGACCTAAAGCATGCCTAAGCCTATTTCCTTAGTCGCCTCTTACGACATTCACGGAAGACTTTAAAGGTGTTATTCTAAACTCGACACCACACGAATCAAGAGTACTCCATGTCAAAGCAATAATGGGTAAATTTGAATTAAAAGGATTATTCTTCACTCAAATAGCTAGGGCAGATTTTTAGTTACGGACTTTTAAAGCGTCTTAAGAACTCACAGCAACCAAAGAATATGAAATATTCGTAAATGATTTTCGATGATTTTGTTATATTTAGGTAAGGCCAGGTTAAAAAGATAATATTTAAAATCGCTAATGTGATATTTATTTTTCCGGAGCGGCCATTTTTTTGTTATCCAATGTTGCCAGACTAAATAATTATTTTTTCCTATTTACATTCATAAATGATTTCTATATTTAAATTGTTTATGAATATAATTAATATACTTTATTCCATTATTTATTTATTTTAAGATAGATTTTATATGAAATAAAGCATTTTAAACTCTTTTTGACAATAAAAGCGGAAATAGGCGCTGGCTCAAAGACTTCCATTCAGAGCTATCAACTGTCAAAGTACAACTGACGTTCCAAGTTTGTTTTTACGACTTGACGACACTCACGGTACTACTTTTTCTGTGTAAATAATTAAACATTTTTGAATTATTCTGTCAGATATTTCAAGGTACGAATACAGAAGCATCTGATAGATTTTGACGACTGATGTCTCTTTAAATTCCCTCAACAGCCTTATCTCTCTCTCTCTCACACTATACACAAAGAAGTTTAAGTTATAAGGTGGTCACCAATCTTAGTGTGATCCACATCCCAGGTTGCTTAACTTGTGTGATCATCAATAATCTTTCCTACCAATCGTAATCTTCATTTCCCATACCCAGGCTCTTTAATTCTGAATATTGATACATTATTGTATGCTACAGTGCATTAAATCATATGATAAACAGTGACATAACCTCTATATCTTCTAAGTATAATAACTGAAAATCCTGGCCTCCTAAAATTACGATTTTTTTTCTTAAGTATCAGCAATACATGCTCTTTAAAACAAGGTATATTTCATTCATAGACGCTTACTTCATTTATGAACTAAATTCATGTATGGGAAGCTGCCCTACCTCTTTAAGCCATGTCACTTTGACACAGAGTGCGCATCTCAGACTAGTATAGAGTCCAACACTCGTACGTTTACCTTAGTTAGTACTTAGGTAGTTTTGAACATAGGAATATATACATATACAGGATGTCCCAAAGTTATGGGACATGAAGGGGAAGTACCTTAAATATCGTAGATAGTGTATTTTGCTCAAAGAAGACTATCTTATTTTCAAAAGTTAGTAATTCTGCATTCATAGATTTTCTAAAAATTACTTGCTTCGTCTGGGAATCGAACCGACTAAAATTTCAAAAAAAAATCATCCTGTTTTTATGATGCCAATCGAAAGAATACCTAAAAAATAATAACTCTGCTTAAGTAACATAGTATTTTAAAAGAAAGGAACAACCTGAAATTAATCACTTTAATCAAATTAAAAACATACATGAAACTGTCGTAGTCAATTAATTGGGTATTTTTGTGTAAATTAAATTAATTAAAATGCTCAAAATGTGATACCTCTTGTCTTAAATAAATCGCCAATCTTTTAATGAGTCTGCTGCCTGTTGATCTTCGGACCTCACCCCATTAGATTTTTTATTTTGGGGATACGTAAAAGATATGCTATACAAAAAGCGATACGAGAACGTGGGCGAGTTACTAACAGAATTGTGCCATATCACATCGAGTGTTCAGCATAAAATTGTTAGAAAATCAACAGGCAGCGGTTTCATTAAAAGATTGGCGACTTGCATCAGACAAGAGGGATCACATTTTGAGCATTTAATTAATTAATTTACACAAAAATACGAGTATCCTCTTAATTGACTACGACAGTTACGTGCATGTTTTTAATTTGATTAAAGTGATTAATTTCACGTTGTTCCCTTCTTTTAAAATACTATGTTACTTAAGCAGAGTTATTATTTTTTAGCTATTCTTTGGATTGGCATCATAAAAACAGGATGATTTGTTTTTTTGACATTTTAGTCGGTTCGATTCCCAGACGAAGCAAGCCATTTTTAGAAAATCTATGAATGTAGAATTACTAACTTTTGAAAATAAGATAAAGTCTTCTTTGAGCAAAATACACTATCTACTATATTTAAGGTACTTCCCCTTCATGTCCCATAACTTTGGGACACCCTGTATAATAGGGTACAATATTTCTTGTCAGTTTTATAAATTATCAAAAGCTTAGTAGCGAAAAAAGCGGCGGACGTTTTCCGGTTGCTACGAAATAAGCTACGATAAAGATTAAATAAAAATAAATTACTAAGTTTCGTCAGTTAATATTATACACCGACTGAGGAGAGGAATAAAAAAATAAATTCTACGAATCTTAATACATCTATCGACTCCTTGGAAGTGTCAGCGTTAACATTTTATATCTAGACATAAATTGAGACGTTGCGAACTCTGAAGAATTAGTTTTTGCTCTATCTAGCAAACATGACTTGTAATAAGTCCCTACTGTCAGTAAACTTGATAACTAGACTTGAAAGTGTTCACAATTAACCCATAGTTACTTCGTTTAGAACGTTTTTTTATGGAAAGTAGTTTTGTCATGAATTATTAATTTTATATGAAAAGATTCAAAGTACTCAAGTTAATCAAGTTATGCAAAATGGGGCAGGTAGAGCTCACGCAACGTTACGTAGATAAAACCATATTTCACGTTTCATACCCATTTCTGGTAAATTTTTAGGTGATACGTTAGATAAAAGAGGTACCTGTAATAAAAAGTGATAGCAGGTTAATAGCCTGCGGCGTAAACAATGTTTGAACCAATAATATTCATTCATTTGGAGGTTTTATGCTATAGGGATATAACTAAAAGGAGGATGAGGAAAGGAGTATTCAAAATTTAAATTACTTAATACGATTGCTGGTAAGGGCCTGTACTTATAACTTAAGCATATTAAGAATGTACCTACCCAATAATATCGACTATTACCTATGTTATTGTAGCATTCCAAAGCTCCTAATGCAGTGTTGAAATTACATATTAACGTTTTCAGATGCCTACTTATCTAGTTTTTTAGTTCTTCTTCTGAGATGGGATTTATTTAGAAAAAATATAAGACAATTTCGTAGTGTTACTATGTTAGTTGTAATAGTTGTCTTATCTACTTAAAGTTTTATATGTGCACCTATCCAGCCATCTTACTAAGAGCATGTAAATACTCGTGAGTAATTAAAGTTCTCAAATCACGGCCGAGGCACCGACGCCACGCATCTCGGCCACAACGAGATGCTAACAGGAAATAAAAAACGTGAGAATAATATAAATTAAGTCCTCTGCCCCCTGGCAGTGGCGCAAGCCACAGTAGGCCAGGTTTTTTGTATGAAATGAACCTGCATGGTAAGTGACTGTTTTGTTACATGGATCTTTAGGAACAATGGTCAAAGTTTGGTAACGGTCGTGTTGCTGCCCTAATACTTACTGCAGTTGAAACGAGTAGTTTTTATGTCTAGTTGATCTATACTGCATTGAAGAATGTCGTTATACCTCATTACGTTTTACCATACAAATTTGATCACATCTTATGTTCCTAAATGAGGTAGCTAGGCAGACCACATAAAACCATGACTATTTTTTGTTTTGTAACCACATCACATCACACTAACAGTATAAAAGAGAAAGTTTGTGTGTGTGTATGTATATTTGTTACATCTTCATGCCAATGTGAAATGAAATGAATTTAAATGAGTGAAACGGTTTTCAATTAATTTTCCACCGTTAAAATTTAACGACAAGGTGACAAAATACCAAAGCAACGTACCTAGTTGAATTCCTTTTCATTTATCTAAAAGGAATACCAAACCGTGCATTACCTAACTAATATTACCTTCAGAGGTACACCGTGGAAGTCTGTAGATACGAAAAACGAGCCACTTCCTGCGATAGCTTTAAACATTCGTGAGCCTCGTTAAGTAAGACAAAATGTCCTGCTCTACTGTGCCCCTCTCCGCTGTGTCATCCCTACTCGACGCGGTCGATAATTGAGACGTCAATTTTTTTTCCAAGCCGTCCCGAGAGCTTTTTGAATATTTATAACTCTAGCGGTCGGTAATTTAACATTGGGTACTTCTCGTTATCTTAGAGGCTCTATCTAACTCTCGTTTTGTTTCCTCTCTACGATTAATGAGGATTGGAACAGGTCGGGCAACTAGAAGGTATTGCTGCATAAAATCTTACGATGCTATCAGACAGTTTGAAGTGTTAATGTAACTTGTTTACATAAAATATGTGGGATTCTCTTATGTTCAAGAGTGGATGGATTTTATTCGAATATTAGGTTAAGTATTTAACGGAAAGATGGACATTAGACAGTAAGCATGTGTTAGGAGCGGGTATAAAGTAAAATCGCAAGTCGCTCATTTTACTTAATTAAATCAAAGAAAAAATAAAATACCTAGTCATTTTTATTAAAAAAAAACAAGTGAAAAACCAACTGTTGTAAGCTTTTTAAACTGATATGAAACACGGGTCTCAACGCGATATGATTATTTACCATATTATTATCAGTTTATCAGTTTAAAATGTGTACAAAGCGCGAGAGTTTAAAATATTATGTTGTAAGCTTGTTTAGTAGCTTTGTTCGCTGAAATTGCTTTCGATATTATGCCAGGCGTTGAGTGTGATGCCTAATTTTTAAGATTTTATGTAGGTAAATCATCGTAATAAGATGTATGGTAATTCGTCACCATACATTGAGTAGGTTATTGAGATATAAATGAAATTACTGTTAAGAAAAACATAATTTTTACCATAGCAAGAACCTATCTGTGGATTTAATATTTTACATTCCAGTAAAAAAAGGGGCTTGCTAGCAAAATAACCTGACATACCTAAGTATACTCAAGCAATAATAATTTTTAGATGTAAGACAATATGAAACAAATTCCGTTTTACAACTGTAAGAGTTTCATCTTGAAAAATTTATGATGCAAATGAAACACAATCTGTTAAAGTGTCGAACATTCGGACGTGTACCTTATACATTAAAAATTGTTAGTGTTTATAACATTATCCTATAAAGTGTCGTTTAATTTCCAAAACCTACATGTAGAGAGTGTAGAGTCAGTCACCACCGTCATAGGCAAATCAATTCAGCTAGGCCTAACGCGAACGGTGTTGAAAAAATCTTTTGAATGCTAATTCACTTTAACAAGGTTGTAACTGTGTATTTCTACAGCTGTAAACTCAACCCAATGTACCTATTTGCAAAGAAAGCTCAAGAAACGATCGTAAGAGTTGACACAAGGGTCCCTTGGTGTCCAATGCAGTCTGGACAATTTAGATGTCAATCAACCCAGTAAAGATCTATAGATCTCCACGGGTTTTGTCCGACAAGCGCACACAATGATCCTTCATAATGTTCACGCTGCGCTTGTGCACAAAAATCCTCTATTGTGTTACAAATAATCCGTAAAATTAATGGCTGCTCCTTTACGTTGGGATCGAACACGTGAAAGGTTTTGTAAAGGTCGAGTTTTTTTGCTATACATTATTGTCTGTCTAAACTAAACCTATTAAATTTATAAAGTACCTGAGTGAGAACTTTAGCAGGTTTAGGCACTTAATTACAGCGATGGTTGGGCATTGGTGTAGATTTAATATTTACTGCGTAAGGTTTACCTCTATAACTTATAGGGGAGTTATTTTACGAGGCGTGTCTTTTTGTGACATGGATGCGACTGAGGAATTAGGTTAGAGGTAGGTACTTACATAGGTACATACATTCTACCTAATTTTCCGATAAAAAGTAGTCCTTAAAGTGCATCAGATTTCTGCACAGTTAAAATAGAACTAAATCAAAATATTACTAGAATTGTTTCAGTCGTTTGTGCGTGAAGAAATAACAGACATACTGACAAACCTTCTCGTTTACAATATTTATTTCTTCATGACACAATTACAAAGTTTGGTGTTGTTATATCTGTACCTAATATGTGTATTATAAATTGATTTAACTTTCCACGTAAAATTGCTCCTTTAAATTAACATTGAGTAGACACAACACGGACTTATATCGAACTAATAAAGGTACTTAAAAAAAGATAAACAAACCGACAAAGTTAAAAATCACGTAAGGTAGGTACATAATGTGTTGCTATTACAAGGTGAGTGTAATGCGACTAAAATAGAAAGTGTCGTATTTAATGTAGCAACACATACCTTAACGTGATTTTTGACTTTGTCGGGTTGGCTTTGTTTATTTACCTTCTTTTAAGTACCTATAAGTCTCAACCATAGATACCGCGAGTTCCTGCTTTTGTATGAAAACCAAGCGTGTCACTTTTTCTCAACGGAAGGTACCTACCCATCGTCACATGAGCGCTTCAGTGATGGGAATTGACAGTCCCATTGAAACTTGAAACCCATTCAAAGATGATGCCGCCTTATTCAAATTATCCTGTCTCTAGGCAGTTAAACATAATCTAAGTTTAGTGTTATAAAACTAAATGAAATCGCGTCAAAGGACTCAAAGGAGAGAAGCATTGCTCTTCCTTTTGGCTCTATTTTGGCACGCAAATTACATACCTAGGTACACTTGAGTCATCTAGTTGGATATAAATCTGTGAGACACAATCACGCCTGAGATGTTGGCCTGAAAAGTTCCGAAGGCAACAAGCAACGTTGTATTGAGAGCCTTTTGCTTTACTCCACTCAGCGCCATCTATGATGATATTGATGATCTACGAAAGTCTTGAAGGAACATAACAGGTGTAACTCAGCCAGCAAAGTTGGATGACTTGGGTTATGTCCATGCTTGGATTAATCGTGACGGATTGACGGATCATTTTTTAGTTGAACATACCAATTATCCTTTTTACTAAATTTGGACGAAATTTTATAATTATGTACTAAGACTTATTTGTAAAAAAAACTGGTCATGATTTGCAAATGATTTGGTCGTGATGTTATTTTTATTGTAATCGCGTTTTTATACTGTCGCTCAAACCATTCCGAACCTTTCGTTCGATTCCATGGCCTTTGGTTTTATGAATCTTATACGTTTATTTTGTTATGATAATAAAAATATTCTTATTGGAAACTCGGTTTACATAGAATAGAATTTTATTTCAAGTGAAAGTACGTAATTATGTCTATGGTTACATAAACACTTTCCATGGTCAAGATCTAAAAACTTCTCAATCCCTTACCCAATGACATGTCAAGAATTTGACAGTTTCACTTATTTATCCTACCTATCCATATTTTCACACGAGAAAGTGACTTGTGTCCAAGAGTTAAACATTTAAACTAGGTGTTATTTATTACGAACAACCCTGTGTTAAAATATTACATGTTATAAAAGTAGGAGTAGTTATAATTTTGCCTGGTACACTAATTTCCAAAACAGAGGTCAGTTTCTTCGTTACGATTACAGATATTTTTTGTTGATACCAATACCAACGTCATTGCAAAATGATAGAAGCCTGACAACAAACAGTGCCCTAATCAAAACCTGCACCACGTAATTTGCAACTTTTGGACTTATGTCCTCTATCAGTGACAGGAGGTTAATTTGTGATTGTGAATTACATCTACTCTTACTTTCTTCTAGGTGGGATGCGTAAAAAGCGATTGAGATATTGCAGATAATCAACAAGTCTGTGTTAAAGCTGAAGCAATGAGTAATGCAGGAGGCCCACAGATAATGAATAACTTGCCACCTGGAGTGAATCCTGAAAATAACTTGTTGCCTGGAGGGCCCATAGTTAACGCTACCATGAATCGAAATAGGAATAATAACCAAAATCCATTATTTAATGTAAGAGAAAGGCTGTTTCATGCATTGTTTTTTAAATTTGCGGTGGCCTATGCTCGGACTTTTCCGAGGCCAGTGAGAAGATTCTTTGAGTTTCTTGTGCTATTGAAAGCGATTGTGGCATTTTTCGTCCTTGCTTATATACACATCGCGTTTTCGAGGACTCCCACCACTTGTTTGAATCATGTCAAAGATTCATGGCCACGGGATGGTATTCTGCGAGTTGAGATATTGAGGAACCCTGCGCATGACTACAGCATTGAGCAAAGCTATGCCAAGGAGCATAAACTTAAAAAAGACAAGGAAGAACTCAATTCTATGCTTGGAATCCTAGCTACTGAAGGGTAAGTGATTACAAACCAACATACATCATGCCTGTTTTCCCAAATGAGTTAGGCAGAGCACATGAAACACTACATAGACAAATCCATGACTATTTCATGTTTCACAATGAAGTAATTAAGTGATTAATTGTGCTAAATTCCACCCCACATATGCTTAGACACGGTTCCATGGTTTATTAATTGATATCTTTTTGTATTAGTATTTTAATGAACATAAATTGTATGCAACCATCTGGTTACCCTGAAATTGCTAAATGTACATACATACATGCATACATACATACCGCCGCGCCTCTTTCCCACAGGGGTAGGCAGAGACCACTTTGTTCCACTTGCTACGATCCTGACATACCTCTTTTGCTTCATCTACATTCATTAGTTTCTTCACACATGCTCGTCAATTTTGGGTACTCTTGACCTGACCTGATTCTAAAACATCCGCGATTTGGTGACAGAATGTTGGTCTAGGTCTTTCCCTCCCAACACATCCATTCACAGTTCTAGCATCTGTTTAGTCAATCTTCTTTCATCAATCATCTCTACATTCTCTTGCTAAATGTGCCACTGGATTTAATTACCTGTACTGTTACCTGACTTTAATTAACTGTAAAAAAAGTCATTCAAATTGGCCTCTTGTTTACAGTTTTACAAAATTCATAAATTATCTGGACAAGAAAAAATATTAATGAATAAACAACAAGTAAAATTACATACAGCTTAGTATGACAACAATATTACTTTTGTTGTAACTTAATAAAATTATTTATTTGTCTGATATGTACCTAAATCATTTTCATAATCAATAAATCAATATTATATTACTAGCATGTTTGTGGGATGACAACCTTGCATATTGCAAACTGACCTTGACATTTAGAATGGTTTGTATGAAGCCTGCAGGCTTGCAATAGTTTTCAATGTCATTGACATATCTTAAAAATAAGTGACCTCAAAATTATGATAAGACCTTAATTCAATTGAAAGTAAATGTATGAAAATGAAGGTTTAAATCCTACAGAATTTAAATATAGCTTATAGGTAAAGAGTTAGTTAGCCTGTAGTCTATATTATTAATCTTTTGTGGCTTTTGTATAGGCTTTGACATTGTGAAAACTAACTATTTCTTTTTCATTGTTTAATTTACTAACAAATAAATCTACTGCATACAATTCATGTGTCACTTAATTTGCACAATACTGATTGCAGTTTTGAGGTGCTGTTAATTAAGTCTAAAGGCATTACTGCTGAGTCTGATATATCAAAACATGTATCATGCACCATCAAAACTTTTTTTTTTTACCATATTTTGACTGGCCACTGCAGATTGACCATAATCCTTGGATAATGCTGGTGAATATAATACAATAAAATTGCAACTTCAAGACTCAGTTTATTGCATATTCAAGCCAATTATACCAATTGTATACTTTCTCAGGTGACATCAGTGACCTAGCACACTTTCACTTTTTAGGAAACAGTGCTGACAATTGTTAATTCACTTTCCAGGTTCATAAATATTGAGTCGTCATCCAATGATGATGTGAAGGAGGATGAGTATCTCCGGGACGGGACAGACTATGGCAATATCACCCGAATTCATGATGAAATAGAAGAAGCTCCAGAGCAAGTGATGGAGACAACCTATATTGATAATAAAGCTGACGACGCAGATAGCGCGCCTGATGGTGAAGAAGTTGACTTAAATACCACTATAGTGTCCGGAGAAGATGTGGAACCTTCATCCTCAATTTGGGAAGGCATCCTGGGCCTTGTAGAGGATCTTGACAGAGATTCTAAAGTTGTTGAGGTAAGACTATCAAGAATTTTATTTGTTTATTTTGTTTGTTAAGAGTTGCTGACAACTGCATGAATGCTGCCATAAGCAAAGATTAAGAATAAGGTGATTTATTTTCTAATACACATGTTATGCTCATTCATATTTTCCATGTTTAGTTTGGTTTGGTCTTTGTAGTCAACTGTGCATTCATATTGAATGACTTGCTACTAGCTCAATGGAATGATTGTACATATTATATTTGCTTCAATACTCATAAAAACTCATAGGGCGTCATCTTAATGGGAGTGGCGTAAATTTTGAAGTAAACACCCACTATGAATGGACAATGAGCATCATATTGTTTTCAATTATGTTCAGAGATCGGAAAAATTTGCGACATTGTTTGCAATAATGTGGACATGACTCCAAAATTAATCAAAATGTCAATCAATTATTAATTGAAATATAATTTGAATTTTGGAGATAAAAGTTTATTTATAAAGTGCTTATAAGCACGTAATACTATAATAACTTAAAAAAAAAATATGTTACTATGACCATGAATTACATTAATAATTACTAGCAAAAGATTCGTATTTAAAATCTGTATCGTTTCCGTAAATATTTATATACTTATAATAAATAAATAACGATTTGGAAAAAAGTACTGTCAATTTTTTTTTGTAAACCAATACTTTAACCAAGTTTTGCATTTATTGACTAGGAATCAAATTATATGTCAAGTACAAAATTTTAAAAAATGATACTAGAAGTGGCTGCGAAGCGTGAAACAGTTATAATCATGGTTATGTCTATTTCAAGTTTCGTGTGCTCTGCCTACGCCACTTGGGAATGTAGACGTGATTATATGTATGTATGACGTATCTAAAAAAATAATTAACCGAATAACATTTTGATTAATTTTGGAGTCATGTCCACATAATTGCAAACAATGTCGCAAAATTTTCCGATCTCTGATTATGTTACAATACTGTTTAGTGAACATAAAACAAACTAATATGGGAAGTGACGGGTATAGTGGCCAAGGACAAAGGTAGACTTATGCTTTAAAAGATCTTCTACCTTTGTCTCCAAAATGAATATTTAGTTAATTTTGAATTGAAAATAGACAGTTTACAAACTTTTATCAGGTGATTATGCCGAGTCACACATCACACATATTGTTTCAGATTCCATTTGATTTTCATATTTTTGTGCCAACAGTGGCTTTTGATGATACAAATGTAAAATTATAAAGATATGGCTTTAACAAAGTATAATGAGTATGAGGCAAAGTTGCAGTAATGATGATATGTATTTTGTTATCATTATTATGATCAAGCTTGAGACTTGACCTTGTTAATTTGCTTATCTTCAATCATTTGTACCAAATCCATGACTGATTCACATTATTTCAAGTTAGTAAAAATGTGTTTTTTTCCTCACCATGAGCAAAATAGAAACGAAATTAAGTCTTGATGTAGGTCATGTAGAATACTAATTGCATTGCCTAAATGCTTCCTAAGTAGTGTTATGTGTTTAGTATTATGTGTTTTTATATCTATTTTCGTACACAATGTTACAAGTTCCTACTCCTTAGATTAGTTCCCACCGAGTTACTTTGACCCTTTACAACCTTGAAAATCCGAATTAATTTAGAAACAAAATTAATTATGTCAATTCGTAACCAACGCAAACTGTTGTCTACCAAATAAAATATATTTTTAAGGTAATTTACTTGCATAATGTATTTTTAATACTTGAATGTTTTATTTCAATATACTCTGCTTTACTTTGCTGTAAATAATCAAATGTAAAGTGCTTTAAATAGCTAGAAACGAAGCCACATTATGTTCACAGAGTCTTACATGGATGTTTCATAATATCATAAATATGTATGGGCTCACTAATGACATTAGTTGGACTCATTATCCTAATACGAATTTAGCTATTACATGTTACATACTAAGTTATATGCGTAGTTTTATGTGAATGATATAGTTTTATGTTGGAAATTGTATTCTTTCAGGAATCATTGGATGAGGCAGCCACAAATGATTCTTCAAAAGGTATGCGTTTTATCTACATAATTATTACTATTGGGATTCTTGTGAACCAGTGTTTTCAAGTAGGATGCAGGACATGACTGCATCATTTCCATGAATACATAACTGAATGCAGTATTCTTACTTCTGAAAAAACATGTTTCCTTGAGTTAGCAAAATGGTGCAGTTTGTAATGTGTTTAGTGTGGTAAAGAACAATGCGGGTAAGTATGTTAAAACCACCCAACCAATAAAAATACTACTTGGGACATACTTGCAAGTGCTGCAATAATATACTGGCCTTTAACCTAAGATAATGTTCCTGTGTAAGTCAGGTCAGAGCATTTATTATCAGAAGAGGAAACCTATTACCCCACTTAATGAAATAAAAATACTCCTCCACAGTTTCCTATAGACTATGCGACAATGGGAAAGTACCTCAGATATTGCAAATAAGATAAAGTCAATAAATTTTCCTAATGCAGCTCGGCAATTTTCGGCAATCATCGGAATTTCAAATTTACACTTATATCCTTACAGTTACATGAAGATGAGTTATAAACATATTCATGTTATCATTTTCTTATGGAACTACATATAGTAATATTAGCTTAATTTGACGAAATTTACCCGCGAATCGTGCCGCAAAGCAGCAGCGTTCGCACTGTTGTATTCCCGCGCGGGGGGTAACACAGCCGATATAGTTACTGTCACTTCAGGTAGTAAAACTAAGACAGAGGTCTAACCTAGAGTGGTTAGCGATCTGCAATCCCTTTGGTTATACCACGTTATCTATTACCCCCAAACTGAGTATTAGGAGTATTAGATGGCGTCTATTTATGGTATTTTTTTTTTAGATGACGACTACATCCTAGAGTACTCTCTCGAGTACGGTTTCCTCCGCCTCTCGCCGAGCGCGCGTCTCCGCCTCAAGATACCTGTGAAGATCGTCACCCTCGATCCGAGCAAAGACGAGTGCTTCGGCGACCCCTTCTCGCGCTTCGTCCTTGACGAATTCCTGGGTTACGACGACCTCCTTATGGCCTCTATCAAATCCCTAGCAGAGCAGGAAGACAACAAAGGTTATCTGAGGTGAGATGAAGTTTTTAAACGTAAAATTATCGTGAGGCTCACTCGAAGTGAAATAAAACGGATCTACTCACGTTTGATATCGAGATTAGCTCGACATGTTTCGGGTCAATTCGTGAGCCATCATCTGCGGCAGCAGATAGACGCGCACTGCGCGCCGCCGCTCTTGCCGTGGGACTGCTTGTCGCAACTCACAGCGGTTCACAACTACCCAAAACACAGTTTGCAGCTTCAGATGATGGGTCACGAAAAACGTGGGTAGATCCGTCTTATTTCACTATAAGATGAAAGTGTTTCCTGTGCAGTTTCGGATTAGTATGGCATCGCTTTTTATACCTAAAATTATCCTAGAAGTGGCTATATGCATGAAATAGTCACGTTTTGTGTACCCTATCTACCCCATTTGGGAACACAAGCGTGATTGTTTGTTTGTATGTACATATCTGGAAATGTTTGTTGTTTTGCTTTTGGCACCCGTTCGCTAAGGTGGGTGTCATATTGGAGCCGTATCTCGTTTCAGCGTCTAGTGATAGTGACCAATCATCGTGCGGCCTATCACAGCTTTAGAAAGGTTGCAGCTACATCATTTGTTAGTGCTACACACATACATACATTACGCCGGTAGTACCAAACAGGGTAGGCAGAGCACTTCTAGTATTCTTTTCGCCTAAAATATACTCTAACTACAGACTTAACCGCGAGTTCCTGCATTTGTATGAAAACTGTCACTTTTTCTCAACGGTAGGTATCGTTACATGAGCGCTTTAGTGATGGGAATTGACAGTCCGAGTGAAACCCATTCAAAGATGATGCCGCCTTATTCAAATTATCCTGTCTCTAGGCAGTTAAACCTAATCTAAGTGTTATAAAACTAAATGAAATAGTGTCAAAGGAGGAGCATTGCTCTTCCTTTTGGCTCCATTTTGGCATGCAAAGTACATACACTTGAGTCATCTAGTTCTATATAAATCTGTGACTCTAACCTATTTCCTTAGTTGGGCAATTATTCGAGCGTTTCAACCGTCTCATTCCTCTGGCTAGATTTTGTATGAATCTGGTGCAGATTTTGATATCGTTTTTGACTATTTATTAAAGAGTCCCTGTTCCTCTAATAGATGACTAAAAGAAAGTATCAGAATATTTTTCCATTTTTACAGAAAGTTTCTAGATAAATGAGACGGTTGAATGAAACGCTCGAAGAAATGCCCAGTCGCCTCTTACGAAATCCGTCATTATTTATTATTTGTTGTGTTAGTGTTAACATGTTGATTTTGTACGGCAGAAATGTGATCACCGGAGAGCATTACCGCTTCGTGTCGATGCTGACGGCACGGAGTTCATACATTGCTGCGTTCTTCATTATGCTCGTATTTGTAAGTATCTAAATATATTTTACTAACTTAAATTTGTACAGGGATTCTGATAAACTCAAATGCGCCCCGGAATTTGAACCTGTGACACTGCTTAAAACGCCCATAATCAGACAGCAGGGAGGGCCGTCACTGTGGTCTATAGAACGACAAAAAATATACGATATGGTCATAGTCTATTTCGTTACCGTTTCATTACCACCAAATATCATAATCAGGGATCGGAATAATTTGCGACATGACTTGAAAATTAATCAAAACGTTATTCAGTTAATTATTTTTTTACATACAAATAATCACGCCTATGTTTCCAAATAGGGTAGGCAGTGCACACGAAACGTGAAATAGACATAACCATGATTATGACTATTTCGGGCTTCGCAGCCACTTCTACCATCATTCTTTTAACTTTCTACTTGACATATAATTTGATTCCTAGTCAATAAATAGGTACAAAAAAAATACGAACCTTTTGCTAATCATTATTTATGTAATTCATCGTCGTCGTAACGTCATTATTTTATAAGATATTATTAAGCACTTTATAAATAAACTATAATCTCCAAAAATTAAAATTATATTTTAATCAATAATTAATTGACATTTTGATTAATTTTGGAGTCATGTCCACATAATTGCAAACAATGTCGCAATTTCTTCCGATCTCTGATCATAATACAATGTATCCAATGTATGTATGTAATGTATGTAATAAGTTATCTATGCAGCGTAACGCTGCAAATGTTCTTAATACACCGCAATATTAAAAGAGACAAGTTTCATAATGTCTAAAATTCGAAATGACTTAAGCCTAATTCTTAATATGCACAATTCCTGATATCACTTTAAGTCTAACTGACTTTATCTTTTGTTTACTAATTTCCAATTCAACCTAATCTCAAAATGACTAAAAACAAAACTGTCTCAAGATTTAAACGTCAAATTCTCGATATGGAAAGTTTTCATTGACAGGAATGAGTAAATAAAACAGTATAAATTTAATTATCATCTTACGGGTTTCAGTTTGAAGGTTGAGTTTACGTCGTGTTGATACGTTTGTTAAGGCCTTTAGACAAAATTTTAGGCATTCTGAGAAAATGTGTTTTTGAATTTGGGATATTATGAAACTAATAATACCATTTAACTTTCAGTCTGAATACCAACTATACATTTTGGATATCGGGTGTAATGTGTAAACGTCAATATAACATTTTGTTTGAATTAAAGTCAACGTTTTTGAGATTTGTCATTTTCGAACTAAGACAATTTAAGATAAAGTCGAAATATGTTATAGGGTATTATGATATTTGGTTGCAACGAACCGGTAACTCTATTTCGTTGCTAAACTCGATGTTGGTCACTTTTCCATCAAAAGGTTCCCTAACTTCCCAATTGGTTAACCACGCCATCTATCGCTGAGTAGCTGAACTTAGTAACTTGTAAGCAAGGGTCTCTGGAATAGCTGTGCCTGTTTGAAATTAGAACGAGGTTGAAGTGGCTCACCACCCTTCATCAGTTCCATCTATTGTGCAGTTGCGGTACCAGACGAAGCTATCTTGTTCGAGGATGTATAAGTGTAGGTACCTAATAGAGGGCGTTGTTTTCAAATTGTTCAATAGCGACGACGTAATATGATTTTAAAGGGATGTGAGCAGTGAATGAAAATATCTGTGGTATTAATAAAACTCCTGTGTGGTGTCGGGTTTAAGAGTATCACCTCCATCTCTCCCGTGGATGTCGATAGAGGCGATCAAGGAAATAGGTTAAGGTATATTTTAGGCGACAGGCTAGCCACCAGTCACTTTTATACCTGTCAATTTAAAACTTAAAGATATGCTAGAAGTGGCCACGAAACGTGATATATCATTACGTATCATTGGACAATGTTTGCAGTAATCGATCACCTAGTCACAAATTAGGCATATTAATGCACTATGGGCACTAGATAACAGATTAACATACTTACATAGATAAACATCCAAGACTCGAGAGCAAACAATCATATTCATCATACAAACATTTGTCCCGACCGGGGTTCGAACCCGGAACCTTAAGCGTCACAGTCAGGTTCTTTAAAATCTGGGATATCCGGCCGTCAAATAGTTATGCTTTTGACTATGTAGAGTTTCGTGTGCTCTGTCTACCCCGTTCAGGAATATAAGCGCGATGTATGTACCTTTCTATGTATGCAGTAAAACTCTAAATGTAACCTACCTAAAGACAAGGAAGTAGGTGTGACTTCACTAATGATTATTTGATTAGGTAATCATGTTTTTTTGATACGTCAAACTTCCAAATTTTCCTTACTAACTGATTTACCCTAGGTAATTAATATTCGTATTGTTTCTCCGTAACCGATCAGCAACTAATTTTAGTGAGACTTTATTGTGATTTAAAATAGATTGTTAATTTGCCGACTATGTTTTTGATTTAAATTAGTTTCGCACTTCTCAGTTCAAAGTTGAAATTACGTAGGTAATATTAAGATTTCGGCACATTTTAACGGCGTAATAGACAGCGTTAACTGTTGAAGAGAAAAACCAGTTATTTAATAGTTATTGTGTGGCTGCTCCATAAAATAACGCTAATGATTTAGTGCCTAATTAATAATTATGTACTGGCGCAGATTTAACATCGATACGACAAAAAAAAAAAAAAAAAAAATACGCATCGGCATCACTGGCTCGCAAGTCCAGCCGAATTTGAAACACCGAATGCGTGTTTTAGGGTTGTTTCACACGTACCACAACCACACGACAACCACAACCACACCACAACCACAACACGTGGTCGGGCGCATATTTTGTATGTTTAATAAATAGTACGATTCACACGTACCACATTTTGCGGTCATCATCGACCACGTGTGTAATACGACCACATCGCAACCACATCGCAACTGCTAGAGACAACTACTTACATTCTGTAGGCACCACAACGCAACTGCAAAATGCTGCAGCGACACTATTCACACGTAACCACTGCTTGGCCGCATTTTAACGCTGCGACGTGGTGTGGTTGTGGTACGTGTGAAACAACCCTTAAATTTGTAATAATTTGGTTTCATCTTCCAATCATTTGTTTTTAAGCCACGGATACACTAAGGGACAAATGTGCCGTGACACGTGTCGCGCGACATGTCGAGCGAAGTCCGGCAACGTTACGCTACTTCGCCCGACGTTGCTGGGGACACGTGTCGCGGCACATTTGTCCCCTGTATCCTTGGCTTTAAGTTGAATGTAATTATAGTATAGATTTCGTTTGTATGATGCACACGCATTATAATGTTACCACACGAACAAGTACTTTAAATAAAATATTTTTATAATCTACACATTGTTTACTAAAACTACCGGATAAAAATTTAAGACAAAACTAGCACTTAGACGGTTTCATATTATGGAATACTTTTCTAACTTTTATCTTGACTTACTTCGCGTCTTTCTAAATTTTTTGATTCAAAATTCCTTTTACCAATGTATGATAGAATATTGGTGACAGATAACAAATCAACGTCGTAGGGGTTATTTTTTTCCTTTACTAATCCGGACCGGAATACTGTAGATTGTACACAATCAATTCCCAATTCATCTTTTTTTTTTAATTTGGGCCACATTGTCATTTCGCCGTATTCCCATTTTTTTCACATTCTTGCTTTCTCCACATTCTCTATTCGTCCTGGTCCCTATTCAACTAACTGCCTTGCCATTTCGCCTACTTTCCCAAGGCACCCACATTAAACAAAAACAACATTATTTGTAGTAACCTGACAATCAAAAATCCGAAATGTCATTAGGTATTCTGAATGCTACATAATCCGAATTTTCATAATTCCGAATGCGGTTTTCTGCTCTCATGGCTATTAAAAAGTAATAAGATTTGTTACAATCCCGAATTTAGATTTCGGAATAATGACATTTCGTATTTATTTAAGAGGAAATATGCCGGTCGAGGGAATTGAAAAATAGGTATTTGCTAAATCTATTGCTGTCGCGCCGTGACCTGCCCAGACGACGTCGAGTGCGATAAGAACAACTACAGCTCGGACCGAAAATACCTATGAAAATTATTCAAAAACAACGTTTCGTAGTCCCCTGATTTCTTCTCCAAAACTTAACCGATTAAATATGTTTTTTCATTAAATGTTTAAAAAATGTCATAACTGTGTTCCTATGTTCTTATATTTTGATATAATTGTGTTAAAATTGGTTTCTAGGGGTTTGAACACAACGGAAAAAACTTACCAATTTTTCATGTTTTTGAAGGTTAATATCTCCTTTTATAATTCAATAAAGAAAAAAAGGAAAACATAGGAACATGCTAATATATCATTAGATTGTTGATGTAAAAAATCATTGTTCTACGGGTAATATCCAGCGAGGAATCAGGGGACTACGTTTCCATACAAAATATGACCGCTCCATTTCCTCTTAATGTATCCAATCTGAGTATTTATTGACCGCACCTTGCTCAAAAAGTATTTTTCTCGACATGAAGACATAGGTAAATCGCGAAATAAAATGCTCTTGTGAGAATCAGTATAAGTCATAACGAAAACTGTATTAAAATCGGCTAGTAATTAATAATGAGTTTCCAAACCATACGATTACAAATTTTAAAAATAGAATGTCTATTCGCACACTTTACTCACACAAACAACAGGTGACTTACTTAAGTTTTTGACCTATACAAAGTTGTAATATTATGTCACTAGCTTTCGCTGAAAAGTTTATTTGATTTTTTACAAAGTATTTAACCGTATTAGTAACTTACTCAACAAGCGAACAAACATGTATATTTATTGAATTAGGTAAGTGATTGCATACGTACAATAAGTATCTTCTGTAAAAACTGGATATTTGCACTCACATTCTCAAATCCAGAATATTGAATTCATGAAACTTTAGTGGTCTTGTTTTATCGTCGCGAATTGAAATACCTCAACGTGGCAAAGCGTATTGCCGGCCAGTCTCACGCGTGGCAACCCTCGCATCAGATCAATTAATAGGTATCGCGAGGTGCGGCTCTGCCTCGCCACTAAAATCACGGCCCTCTCCCCGAGTTACAGTTATTGCGCTTTTACAGCCCTTTCAAACTTTATTACGGTTCCAAATTCCACCTCTGACGCGCACCGTTACGGTAACCTTGTGTTTGTTTTAACAAAACTTGCAGAGTTCTTTCGGTCGACGGTACGTGGTGTTTACAAATTCTTCTAGGCAGGTAAAGGGAAGTTAACGTTGTGAAGTCTGAATTTCAATAGCAAATTGGCTAATAAAAATCGTAAGCTGTAGTTCAAACGTCTGTAGCGACCCTAGCGCCATCTATCGCCGAGTACCTAGTAGAACTGCTTCCACAAACGTCATCAACTGTCAAAGTGTTTTGCATCGCGCTAACGAAGTTTCGAAGATCGGTTGCATAAATACATCTTCCAACTTTCTCTCTGTGGACTTCAGGCCCAAGGCATAACATTTGCCTGGAGAGAGATTTCTCTATTGGAGTATTAAATTTCCCACACGTTCTTAGGCTGACGAATTTGTAACAATCGGTAAAAGTTATGTAGTGCCGGCAGTTTTAGCTCATCAAAAAATATTGTTAAGGGCAGAAAAGGCACCCCTTGCCAGAGTTTTACCAATAAAGTACACGAAGAATGTTAAATTACTTGATGAATTATTTCCGACGGAACAAGGGTCTCTGTTAGCTTATCGTCCTGGATGCATTGTAAAGTGCCTCAACTCACCTCAATACATGTTCGGCGCCAAATCCGATTGGCTGACGTCAGGAAGCAGATAAATTGTATTAATCAATTGTCAAACGGCGCGCGTGCCGCTTAAGAGCGTGCACACAAAATTCGGTGATTTTGATGATTTTCAAATGCTTTAGAAAGCTATAAATCCTTAAGTTTTTAAAGAAAAACTACTGTAACATATAAATAAACTCTTTTTCTAGGGATTAACGGAAAGAAATATTTTATTAGCAACACAGATTTCTTTTACTTAGCCAATTTGTTGAAGGGTTTTCACAAAAATACGCGTCAGAGCTGTCTTTCACTTGAAAATTTTCCATTAAAATTTACCATAAACGATATAAACTTGTTATTATCTGATAGACAATATAGTCTACTGGGGATTAACGGAGAGACATGCATCAAATTATTGGTTTTTATTATTCAAATATCATTTTACATAATTTCAAAGTTGAACTATTACTTTATTTTTTTTCTCATTGATTTTAATGTAATTACAAATGAAACAATTTTATTGTAAATTTACAGAATATGTTTAGTCTAACCATATTTTTTTCATGGCTGAATATGAGTTACTTTATTTTTCACGATTTTTTAAACATTGGTCCAAAACCACTAAGGTCAGGTGGGGGAAGAGAAACGCAGGGATAAGAGGGCTCTACAGACCATAATCACTCATAACACGACGAGTTATGGTCTGTGGTGCCTCTTACCCCTGCCCTGCCCCTGAATTTCTCTTCCCCGCCTGATATTATAATTACGTTCGTAAAAAATGTGTGCGCCCTCTTAACGCGTCTATCCGGTTACATAGAGTAAGGACTGTCAATAGTTAAAGCGAATTAGAGGAATTTTGGTCCAGACTTTCGTGTCATCTATTGCTTTCTGCTAAAGCATTCAAACTTGAAAAACTTACTTGGTTCGACCTGTGGCCTCTCAAGCAGAGGGTCGTGGGTTCAAACCCCGGGCTCGCACCTCTGAATTTTTCGGAATTTATGTGCGATATCGAATTTGATATTTACCACGAGCTATTCGGTGAAGGAAAACATCGTGAGGAAACCTGCATACAGCGACGAAGCAATTCAATGTTGTGTGTGAAGTTCCCAATCCGCACTGGGCCCGCGTGGGAACTATAGCCCAAGCCCTCTCATACTGAGAGGAGGCCTGTGCCCTGCAGTGGGACGTATATAGGATGGATGATGAAAGCATTCAAATATTAACATCTCGCCTTATTTTAATAAAGTTAGTCGCCTTTTAACGAAATGAATGTATAATTTTGACTGAGGATAAGTCGCTTTTTTACATGAAAAATTGATTTACTCGCGTGCAGGACTAAAGTTCATTCTCGTTTGGTTGAATCGGCACTAAAACGACAAAGTATAACCTCAAAGTAAACTATCTGGCAGACAAATTACCACCGTGTGTATATCCTTGTTAAAAAATATCGAATCTGGTGTATCAGTCCCTTAAATAGATTGCATTACATTTTAAACTGACATTCGCATTGTGAAATAAATAAAAAATGTAAATCGCATTAAAATTCGCGAATAAGAGGGTTTTCTTCGTGGTGGCTCGTCGTCTTTGTCGTGGCAGAAATGTAGCCCTCTAATTTTTCACATAAATTATTTCGCGATTTTCACTCATTCACCACTACCCTTGTTTACTTTTTGTACAAAGTGATTATGTCTCAGTAGTGGTAAATATATTTTCACAAATAAAGCCTGAGTTTGCAGAATGAAAACGAACGTATATGTATCTCGTGTTTTTTTTATAAACGAAATGATGTACGTTTTGTTTCTTTAGAAAATGCAAAGAAATTGTGCATAACACATTGAGAAAAAGACGCAGTAAATCTCATTAGTTTCTATTACCGTGTTTATCATATTATTGTAAATTGTTGTCAAAAGCTTGCCCGCAAGCGCTTGCTCAAAGGTTAAACGGGTTGAAGTTATGTCGTTCATAGTGCTTCATCAAGGTAACGGTGTACCAATCGGGTAACAATTTCGAAGTTGCGAGTTTCGGGAACAATGTGTTAGCTAGCTAGCGGCTGATCGATCACTGTAGGGGGCGATAATAAAAGCAGGAGCCCACATATTAACCGTGGCGGTTTCAATATGGACTGCGCTGCGATCGATTCGCAGCGGCTTTTTACTTTACGGTTACCGTAAAAACTAACAGGTCGCCGGTGGCTGGATTACGTCCGGCCCATTGCGCGGACGCACGCCTCGCCGGCCTCCGCCGTGCACTGCATTGCCCTCGCAACGAAATTACTTACTTACCTGCAAAATGATACTACTAATTACTGCTACATGCATTCGTGTGTTGAATTTAACTATCGCCACTCTGTTTCAAGGCGTGCCATGTTTGGTCGACTGTAGTTGTAACCACTAAGTAGTTTTAAAACTTGCTCGAATTTTTATATTGATACGATCGTCAAACGTGTGGACAGTAGTAGTAGTAGTAGTAGTTGTAGTTGTTGTTTGTCAAAATAAACAAGAAATACGTTTTATATATTTTTCATTAATCTAATTGACGGACTGACAAGGTTTTTTAGGAATCTGGTCTACAATGTACCTAGTGCAAAACAAGTCTGCTTTATGGATCAACAAAAAAATTGTAAAATAATACAGAACATAAAAGTTACGAATATAAAATGTCCTTACCGCCAAAAATCTGTTTGTATCAGGCCTTTATATTGAAGGTATTAAATTTTGTGAAATTAAAAAAAAAGAGAAAAGAAAAAATTTAAAAAAGAAGGAATGTCACTCATACGCTATAGCATAATGTCACTACGTATTTTAATAAAATAAATCTTATTATTTCAATATAATCGCGTATTTCTCAGTTACCTCTGCTCAACCCCCGTTACAGTACTTATAGTATAGACAGCAGATAGTTCTTCAGCGGCGACCCTGTTACTTATTACAAAGTTCAATTCGGAATGGTTGCGTAGAATCACGTACGGAGGTAGGGACGGCGTCGCTCGCGCTATCAATCTTTTCGCCACATCATTTGCTCCCGGGCCGCATCGGCGCGATTGAATTTCATTAACGAAACGCTTAGTGCAGATTGAATCCATTTAAGTAACAGTGCGATCGCTAAATATTGCCCTGTGCTGCACCGCAGCGTTCGAAAGACTCTGGGTTAGAGTTCGCGTTTAATTTAATCGTCGGTCAACCACGACGCTGGGATCAACGTATACGGTTGTTTGGTCTTATTGCGGCGAAGATTTCTATTGTCTAATTATTTAAAACGAGAGCTGAATCAATAGAAGACAACATCGTTTTGTGATAGATCATACTGAAATAAAAGGATAATCCACGTCTTGAAATCGAGTCAAGCTCGACGCCGATGTCTCTGAGTTGGTATAGACGTGAAAAGAGCTATATGATTATTACACTATAATGTTTACATTATCTTTTTTTGCATTGTCAGCAGTCGTTGATATTGCGAGAATGGTATGGTACCAAAACCAATGCGAATTACCTACGTTAGATACCATTACAAGAGCACTGGTTTTGATCGCCAACACCTCCAGCCTGCATTGGCCTGATAAGAAAATAATCTAACATATTAGGCTAAGCACAACACACGAAAAGCTAAATTGTCAAAACCGTGACTGAAAAGTTTCATAGCCACTTCTGGCATTTTTTTTTTTAATTTTAAGTTCAGAGGTTAATTATGTAGTGATAGGTTGCTGGTGTGTCGCCTAAAATGTACCAAAACATATTTCCTTTAACCAACACCTTCCTACGCCTAATGTTTAATCTAAATATGTATTTTTGTTCCAGACGGTGTCCATTTCCATGCTTCTAAGGTATGCCCACCATCAAATCTTCGTTTTCATAGGTGAGTTTATCTCTTAATTGTTTCAAGCAAGTTAACCAATTTAAAATTAGACCAAACTTTTGCCGCGCGAGTCTGCGATCAATTAAAAAGTCGTGTGGATACCGGGATTCTTGAAAGTCATAATCGTGAACATGGTTAATACAATTTCGGTGTTTATTTGGTTAATAATGGTTCAAGAATCAGGCGGCGCCGCCAGGCGGCAAGTGGCAGAGCCTTATCGCATACTTAGCGGGCACGTTATAATAATGGCAATTATGGGCTGTTAGATTAATTCGGCGAAAAATTCTCGAGTCGTGAGCCGGCTCAGCGGCAATCTCTTTGTAATAACAACAATTGCGAATAGCGCCCGCGGCCTTGCCTCGCCCTGCCTCCACTTGGTACTGAAAAATAAAAATATCACGGGTCGGATTTACCTAGCGCTCCCCCACTTTGATCCGTCGACAATTAGCCAGATAGAGATAATTTTTTCCTTCCCTATTTGCTCTGCGCCTGTACTTCGGATGTTTCAATTATTCGTTAATTGTTTTTTTTTTTGTTTTCAAAATAATGTATTTCGTAGATAATCAAACTCTGTACATACATATTCTCACGCCTGTTGTATTCCCAAGAGGGGTAGGCAGAGCACATAAATTCAAAAATCGTTTACCCATCTGGTTACCCTGGAATTGCTAAACTGGCACTGGATCAAATTCTGTTGTCATTAGTATTTTAAGTAAAGTTTACACAGATGTATTATTAATAACTAGTTCATTATTCTGCTGATAATAATAGTCTGTGCCCATCGTCAGACCTCAAACCTACATACTCAAACCTATCCCAAACATAGTTCAATTCGGTTCAGCGTTCGATTGATGCATTTTGTCTCTCTTTAATGTTTACTCCAAGTACCTTTAAAAGTTTCCTATCAATCCGCTTTATCCAACTAAGCATTGCGATAACATTTACTTTAAAGTGCGCCCACCTTGCATCGTATTTCTAATTAACCGAAGCAATCAAATGAAACGACATTTTCTCCCGAAGCGAGATGTTCCTATTATAGTGTTCCTTCGGTAATCTCGTTATTGATATCCGGGATTCACGCGACGTTAAGTCGCTTTACTTAAGTATGTATTTATTAGTGACTTAACGATTATTTGCATCGTAATCATACTATAATGAATCATGTAATTTTTTAGAAGTATGTTTGTAGCCAATAATAGAATGGGAGATTATATGCCGGGAAACTTGATCATGGACTTAAACGCAATAATAAAATTAATGCAGCTCATCACCACCGACCGCCGATTCCGTCTGTTGGGTTAAGCCCTCCTCTCAATATTTCGTAGTCTCTTTCACTTTGTTTTTTTTTTAGTTTAGATTTGCGTTCAAGCCTAATAAAACCTGGAAAGCGAAGATGTGGTCTTAGGCACATACCGCTTACTTCGCAAATGTCCATTCTATAGATACAATTATTCCCAATTAGTTTTCTTCTGTTTTGTAAGAAAACTATTATATTACTCATCTTCAGTTCCTGGAAAACGATTATATCTGTCTAATATTGTACGAAGGCAAGTCTTTCCAATGGATTCCGACTGGTCTCTATGGCG
Organism: Adoxophyes honmai; assembly: GCA_005406045.1. Classification (NCBI taxonomy): domain Eukaryota; kingdom Metazoa; phylum Arthropoda; class Insecta; order Lepidoptera; family Tortricidae; genus Adoxophyes; species Adoxophyes honmai. The sequence goes on from BHDV01045429.1 coordinate 46,472, forward strand.
ACTCATCCCAGCCTACAAAATGTACCAACAACGAGTAAAGGCTCTGAAAACGCCCAGTAATCCTTTCCCCCCGTTTTTTTGCTAATCTGCGTTTGTATAAAATATCATTTTCAAGAGTACTCTTTGTTAGTTATAGAAGTTCTCTCAAGGGGATTATAAAACACTAGCAGATTGTAGAGCACACCTGTGCTCTGTTGCTGTGTTGTGTGAGATTCCTTGGTCGCTCAGCTGAGCGGATTAGTCTTGTCCACCTTTGTGCTGTTTAATACCATTGAAAATATCGACGCTTTGCGCTTTAAACCTTTGTGTATACTTCTTCAATACAACCACAGCAATGCTCTGTAAATATCGCTCTAAGGGGATTACGAAATGAAACGTATTTTCACACAAAAGTAGGAGATGATATGCGTCGTTCTACGGTTTTTAATACAGTATTTGCGTCTTAGAATAAACATTTATTCGTAGACCATTTGGAAACGTGTGGGAAATGATCATAAGCATTCAGATATAAATAGTTTTTTTTTGTTTTTTATATGTATATTGTTTACATACTTGTTAAGAAAATAACGACAGGTTTAGTGATTTATTCCAAGAATAGAGCGTTACATATTTCCTCTCATGATCTTGATCTTGAATTGATCAAATGATTAATTACGTTATTTGAGAGAAACACTATTATTTGTCAATTCAAATAACAGTGCTTCCCGAGGACAATTTTCACGTTATACTGAGGCTCATTATAATAATTAGCATTTGCCAAAATCCAATACATTTATGTCAGAATTATAAGGTCGCAACCTGTTAATCGTCATATTTAGTTCATTATGGTAATGCTAGGAGAGGATTTTCAGTTTAGTTGTGGTTTTGAATCGTGTTGCAAATAATGGGTCTAACTGAGTATCATACAGATCGTTGAGTTACTTACTTACTTTTATCAGATTCAGATTCAGATTATTTATTCATTCAATTCAAAATACAAGATTAACAATTCAGAATATAATGTCAAGTTCGATTTTAAATTGAATTCGTCAATAAAAAAATAAATTATACATTAAACTACCGTGAGACTCACACATATGTTGAAAATTACCGGATAACTCACGTTAAATAAATCGAGTTTAGCTCGACATGTCTCGGCTCCTAGATGAAGGGCTACGAATTAGTCCGAAACATGTCGAGCTAAACTCGATTTATTTAACGTGAGTTATCCGGTAATTTTCAAAAAAATAAATATAAAATGTAATGTCACAAAAATAAATATGTCAAAATTATATAAAAACAATATGTAAAAAAACAATAACAATAATAATTTCACCATTTTGGGATCGTCCAATTTATAACATACAAATAATTTATCAATAACTCAAATAGGTATGTCATAAAAAACTAAAACCGAGTTTCTGAAAACTCGCGAAAAAAAATCTATCAATCATCAAAAAAAAAGATCTTGATTCTTGTTTCAAATTTGACTTCATCGTTGAAAAATAAAATCGCATTTGTTTGTTATTGGTTCAACGAAAAGAATAAGTGTGTACAATGTGATTGTGCTTTTTGATCTTGCGAGAAATGCAAACGAATAATCTGGTAATCCTATCCGGTAGAAAGCAATCACAAAGCACTACAGATTGCGAACCTACAGGAAAACTTTCATTACCGAAATACAGGGTGGCCCATCTAAAACGGTCAGTATGGGGAAGTCCAAAACTATACGAGATACGAAGATCTCTTCTTAGGAACCATGACATCGATTTTAATAAAAAGAAAAACTGCATTTATACATTTAAAAAAAATTTTGTACTCAGTCCGGGAATCGAACCCGGTTGTTTTGAAAAAAAATAAAAAAAAACTATTTCTATTTAGATTTCGATTGTGTAGGTCTTAAGCAGTAAATATGTGCAAGAAACATGATTTCTAAAATGAATAAAATGCATTGTTTTTAAGTGCTTTAATTTATTTTAGTAGGTGTTCATAGTGATCACAGTTACAAACGTAGTAGGTATTGAGAAAGGCGGTGGTCACTTCGAACACCTACTAAAATAAATCAAATCATGTAAAAACAATGCATTTTATTAATTTTAGAAATCATGTTATACACACATATTTACTGCTTAAGACCCACGCAATCGATATCTAAATAGAAATACTTAGTTTTTTTTTTCAAAACAACCGGGTTCGATTCCCGGACTGAGTACACATTTTTTTTTAAATGTATGAATGCAGTTTTTCTTTTTATTAAAATCGATGTCATGGTTCCTAAGAAGAGATCTTCGTATCTCGTATAGTTTCGGACTTCCCCATACTGACCGTTTTAGATGGGCCACCCTGTATATTAACATTTTTTCGTAATGCACTTGAAATTGGACATAATTTTGGAAAAAATCCTGCTGTAGCCAGTCTAAATGACACCAATACCCCTTGTATAATCATTATAATCAAATAAATGTATCTCATTATTTCATTGCTGGATGACTGGGGGATCCATTTTCAAAAAGTGGTTGCACTGCACTATCACCGCGAAGCTGCGTGGCAATACATTATACAAAAGAACCGCACAGTTCGCAATGTGTCAAACAAACCGCAGTGCACAGTCACCTCTCGAACGTTATGATGAATCCATTTTCGCATATTGTTGTCATACCGACATGCTCAGTGCGTTGCCTGGTCAATTAGGTCGTTTAATTTAAATTTAATTTGCATAACTTTGGTTTGGTGTTTTCCATTTGAAAGGTCGGAATGGATAGTTTGGACTCGCGTTAAAAAATCCTTCCTTTTATACTTTAAAATAATGCTCCTCGGCTGACTGCGCCAAGATCTCAAATAGTACCTAACTGTTGAACGATGTTAAATATTTTGTTGTTAGTTTTCATTTCTCCTCATATTGTATTCCGCAAGTCATTTGTTTCGAATCGCAGATTTGACTATAACGAACTGACAGGCCTAGTGTGAATAAAAAAGATTTCTAAATAACACAATGTACATCTTGTGCACTAACGTGCAGATCCGCTTAATTTCTGCGAAAATATTAAACCTATTCGTCTCAATTACCTTAATTAACTGAAAAGGGCCCCTTCAGGACGATCCCGGAAGAAAAAAGGCTTTAACATTTGCATAATTAAATATCGGAATTAACTTTCCTATCTTAAAGAGATAATTAAGAGTTGTACGAGGTAGCTGGAAGGTATTTTTTACTAATCCATTTTTTACAAGACATTCGGAATTTAACACGAATTTTTTAATTCTTCAAAGCTTTAACATTTTATCCCCTGTCTCTAATGGATGATATAACGGAAAATAAAACAACCCTATCCTTAAATTTCTGCAAATAAGCTTTCCTTGTTTTGGGTTGGGATTTTTTTATTTAAAGGGTATCTAATCTACCTACTTTTAACGGAATCGAGCCTCCCTGATTTTCTATCCCCAATTATTTCGCCGTCGTAACACCGGGAAAATACGATGAGGTGAATTTTTAAAGTACATTATAACATGATACGTTTCATCATCCAGCCTATATACGTCCCAATTCAGGGCACAGGCCTCCTCTCAGTATGAGAGGGCTTGGGCTATAGTTCCCACGCGGGCCCAGTGCGGATTGGGAACTTCACACACAACATTGAATTGCTTCGTCGCTGTGTGCAGGTTTTCTCACGATGTTTTCCTTCACCGAATAGCTCGAGGTAAATATCAAATTCGATATCGCACATAAATTCCGAAAAATTCAGAAGTGCGAGCCCGTGGTTTGAACCCACGACCCTCTGCTTGAGAGGCCACAGGTCGAACCGCTGAGCTACCACGGCTACAACGTCATTAAGATATTATTGAAAACAATTCAATGAAAATGAAACAGCATCAACACAATATCTGGACTAACTAACATTCCAATCAGATGAATTTAATATTTATCTCTCTGTAAACAACTGCCAACTTTGCAATCTTAGATTGAGCGGTTTTGAAAATCCTATAAGTATCTAATTTGCAGTATTTTCTTTCCATAAGGCGATTTGCGATGTAATTTGTTCAATTATTCGCTCTCAAATGGAGCGTAATTTTCCGAGGCAGTAAGGCATTAGAAGGTATCGGAGTGAAGAAAATATAAGCAGATAATAATGATGTGCCGACGTCAATAAAATCTGACGTTCTTTGCTTCAGGTTTTTATACAACAGCCTCGCCGGTTCACAATAAACAGATTAATCATGCTTCCAATTTGTTTATTACAATGACTTTCATGAATTTCCTGACCTTCAGTAGGTGGGTGGGTAATTGACATAATTTTCTTTTCTAATATAATAAAATACGATTCTAAAGTTCTACCGTCGTTTCATTCAGGCATTTTATTTATAATTCAATACAAATAGTTTCAACATGTACCTTTTGATCACAGAACAAAATTACTTTCCAATGCTGTATATATCAAACAACAATAATCGAACTATTGCTTTGTTCCTTGGAGATTGCATGTTCTTGCTAGTTTTGAAATTGTATTAAACCACCTCTCAATCAAGCTGAAATGAATATGCTTTTGGTACGTTAAATTGTACCTATATTAAATAGTGATTAAAAATAGATATGGTAAAGACTAACTCATCGCGAAACTCGAAAGTTTTTTTATAGATGGATGTGTGCATGTTTATTATTCTTTCGTAGAAAAACGATTTAATGCATTTTAATGAAATAACGAAAATAAAGTCCGTAACTAAATCAAAAAAACACAGGCTACTCGAAGTACTAATCCCGCAAGACGACGCCGTGAACAGAAGCCAGTGTTTTATAAAGTGTTTGCTTTATGCGCCTCAATCCTCTTTAAAAAGGCAGCGCTTTCTGTAGTTGATATCTCCAGGACAGCTCATTTTTCCTCTCGTTTCTCGTGTTTCTAACTAATTAGGGCAAACGGTAACGGGCGCCTCTCTGCTCGGCTTGCCGCTCGCCCCTCGCCGCTCGCCGCTCGTTGCTCTCTTACCTCTTATGTCTACCTGCTAACAATAACTTCAAGCAGAATTTAATGCTAATACCTTTCCAGTCCATTGTTACTTTGCTTCGAGTAGGCATCGATGTCTAGAGCCAGATTATTTCATTTTTGAAATCATCTCCTATTTATTTATCAACATTTTATCCTCTCAACATTTAAATTTACTTTCGTAAAGCGGAATTGAATTCCACTTAGTATTAATTACAAACTCTTTTTTAAGAAGCCAATAAGAGAACGATTAGGTGGTAGTACTTTACGAGTTTTAATATCGACAACGGTTTTTGCTATCAATACTTCACGGTAATATGAATCCTGGCTGCAGATATCCGCAAAACGAAACGAAACGCGAACGGGATAGGTAGCGAGGGCAAAATTAATTTCACATGATGAATGAGTACACTGCGTTCGACGATGCGATTTACAATTTCCTCTGAAAATATTAAAGCTTATCTGCAACAACAAATCTGTTCTGACAGCTGGGAAAAAAGCGGCACCCGGCCAAGGCTGGGGTTTTCTTTGACTTTTCGCTTGAATATTAAAAACGCTATATTAACCAATGCTCATGCATTTTATAATTATTTTCTGAAGTGGAAATAATATATTTTCATAGCAATGAAACTTGCTGCTGAAAAGAAAGTTTTGTTCGTACAAAATACGTTGGAGTAAAATAAATGAAATGACATAGTAGCCGGAAATAGCTGTGTATGTTTTTATTATCTCCGTAACGTTCACATTTTGGTTCACATCAACTGTGACATATTCAGACAGGCGTAAAAGCCTTGAGTGCGTGGACGTGAAATTTTCTTCCTATCAAATTGTCACTTAGGTGTGACGCGAGTGACCTGGTTTAATTTTTAATTCGTAGTGATAGAATGTACTTATTTTTTAAATCAAAGAATTAAATTTTCCTTTCGATGTCCTTTTCATTTCATTTTCTTATTTGTTACAATTACTTTTTTATCGTTCGTGATTAGCTGTAATTGTCGCAAATCATGTTTTGTTACTAGAAAAGTACCTATCTATATGCAAACAATATAAATTGTTTCTTTAGTTTCCGTTAAAAAAATCATGTTTCAACGAGTGACCTACACTGTGTCAATAGCGTTCAATGTCATTGCTTATTCATTTTTTTTCCAATTATTCGATGCATCGATACTCCACATGTAGTTCCCTCAGTTTCCTACCTGCCTTAGGCGACATCAAAAGACGTGGCGACTGCAAGCGGCGCCTTCGGCCGGGGAACTGTATCGGGATTATCCTATCACGAGCAAACAAGCGGCCGCAAAGCTTCGCCGAACTGTCCGAGCACACGTGAACTATGCTAACGAACAGACGATAAATCCTTTATCTTATTACGGATCCGGCTGTTGGATCTCCCGAAAATGGACCGTCACTACAGGCCTCATCCGATCCCATTTAGTTTAAGCTGCCGCTGGACGTTTCAGCCTTTTATTTAGGACTCCGCTAAATAAGTAGCGAGTGCTCTTAATATCACTTCAATAATTTTACTAGACGAGTTTACGAATCCATTTTTCCCCCTTCATATTTGTTAATACAGAGTCAAGTCTTCCATGTTTCTGCATGCAAAGGATTCCGGAGATGATTTTTACTGGCTAGCTTTTCAGACTAAAAACGAGGATCTCATTTAATTACCAGTCCTTTATTTTTTCCGAAACTTCATGCACGTAATCCTCAAGCGTAACGAAATGAAGGACTGGAACGCGAAAGTGGATTTAAAACAAAGTCCGAAATATCCGAGTGAGTTAGCTGCATTAGGCGATGGTTTTTAAAGCAAAACGGGCGACGGAATGGACGGACCGTATACTTTTAACGGTTCCGTTGTCGGATCGTAAAGAATGATCCGACGTCTCGGGCGACACCATTACTTCTCGTGTGGCATGAAAAATTCATACGGCAGCCGTTTGATCGCGTTAACGTGTGAGTCGCAAGCGCATCTCGGGGGGCCGCTAGAGCGCGGCTTACGGCACTGCCGCGCCGCCGCCGACCACCAACCCTGCGCCGTAACACTTACTTTAAATTAAATTTATGTCACGCCACATCGTCTGCAGTATTCGCTACATTTTCACACTCCCTTTTACGCCACGCTTTAATTCAACAAAACACGCTCTCATTTCAATAAATCTAACATTATATTTTTGTTTCAGTGGACCTACTCCAGATGCTTGAGTTTAATGTGACCGTGTCCTTCCCCGCTGCACCACTGCTAACTGTCATTTTAGCATTAGTCGGTAAGTGCTTGTATCCTTATCATGACCATCTTCTCTCATCAGTAATAACGGAGCTGAGTTGATAATGATTTAACGTACGGCTGCAAGAGCACTTCGTGAGTATCATCGGATGCGGCGCACAAACAGTCTGAATGAGTGACGACTTGTCGCGCACTCGACGCGTCGCGAGCTCTCGTGCCGTTTGCAGGCGCTTTCACGGTATTCACTCTCGTCGGCGCTCCGAGTACGCTTAAACGTTTCCAGATGCAAAACCTTTGATACCGTGACTTTGCAACATGCTGCGCGTTGAAATTGAAAAGCTAGAATTATTATAACGCCTGAACTGTTATGGAGTTTTGTTACTTTGTGTCATGCTAAGTCATGCAGTGATGTTCGGAGATAGTTCTCACACTCCTCACACGTCATATATGAACAAGTCTATGATAGTGATGTCAGTAGCTTGTGACGTCTCAACTTGATCCGCCAATAAACAATATTTTAAATTATAAGCAAATTAGAAATTGGACTTTCACGTATTGACTAACCGTGAATACCCAATACGAACTATAAATTAGATTTATCTTTCGAAATTCTATGAAATGTCTTTTCGTGTACACAGTAACGGAATACGCATGTTTGACTGCAGCTATTAAAACCGGCGCCCGTAGTCATTGCTTTTCATTTTAGGATCATATTTGCATTGTAAGTGTTCGCGGAAATGGGTCGTTCGGTCCTATCCTGTGTCGAGGTTACTGTGTCGAAGGACGTTCGGCTATTTGTTGACATAGTTCCAGTTTGGCGTCCGGTTATTGGATTTTAAAATAGGTTACGTGGACCTTTTCCTTCTCTTGTTTGAAATCGGAACTCGTTTCGATTGAAGTGGGAAGTTTTCATCATTCAATTATTTATCTGATTCTTTTTAAATTACTGTCTGTAGCTGTCACCCTTCTGTTTAAGTATAACGGGTTATTTAATTTTTATAAGAGCTACAGTTGTGGCGTATTGTAATATTCATTCCTAACTATTCTATTAACTGTCGAAAGATGTGGACCAGTGTTCAAATTTGTTGTTACCAGTTTTACCTGTTACGTACAGTCGATTTAAAGGACCGAACATTTTCTTACAATGCTATATTAATGAGCTAAACTCGTTAAAACAGTTACCTTTACTTCCATAAATAACGTGAGCACGCCAATTCAGTCAGGCATGCGGGCTGCCCTATCAGCAGCCAACTAGTACGGCACATTTCTCTCGTGTCTACCGTCTCGGCGTTAGTAGGTCGGTCGATTCAACAAGTAAGTCGGGCGCGGTTCGGCGCGGCCGACGCCTGTTGCGCGGGTGCGGGGCGGGGCATCTGTTGCGTCTCGCAGGCGCCTCCAGGCCGCCCACTCGTAACCGTGCCTTGGCCCATGTATCGGAAACATTTTTGACCCAATTTATGAATTTGCTTGCTCCCCCGTCGAGTGTGTACCGGCCCGTTCAATTGCGGTAAGGTTGAGGTGTTCGTTTCACCGCGAAGCAACTCGAGCACGTTTCTCAGGAACTATGTCCCTTTATGCTGCTAAGGGACTTCGTGTACCCTCGACTAAATTGATTCACAACGTAAAGAGTGAACATAAATCTTTTTCTCGATAGTATCGAAACATAATAAAATTGATGTCTATTGTCAATACATTTCACGGGGGTGGAGATAATCTATAAAACATGTCACATACACTAAATATACTCTACTACGTTAAATCCATTTGATTCAAGACCAAAACAATACCTGTAATCGAAGTTCCACTTTTGTACTGACAGTTATATAAAATTCTCGAAATAAAGTAGATTCCATATGGGTATGGTTTACGAATTTATTATTATTTCAATGTGAAGGATGCTTCTTATACAATTTTGAGATTTGATACTGATGATGATGATAATAATTACTCCCTGAAATTATGCTTAAAGTGGCTACAATCAAATAATTCGCAAAAATGGCAAAACAAAACGTGTTGCAAAAAAACAGTGCGAAATGAATGCATAAGGCTTCTATGGCGATTGGCAACCGTTTCATTAAAAGGGAGGAAGCATCTAATTTGACACGAGTTGCCATTCCTGATCTTAAAGTCGTCTTTCCGCGCCAGCCCTAACGAGACAAATTGTGAGTGTAAAACTACGTTCGCCTCGTCAAAGTGAAGCGACGTCAATTGCTATTGAGTTGTTGGAATTGCTCGCATGTATTTGCGTACTAATGATTTGTACACATTATTCCGTTGCCAATGGCTTCAAATGCCACTTTGATGGGTAGGTATGTATTTATTTTTGCCTCCATGAGTATATATGACGTGGCTTGCCGTTTGTTGTTATAAACCTGTCTTTCAACTGCGGAAAGTGTAGTTATAATACCCATTTCTGTAATCCACGTAACTTATAATTTTTATTTTCTTGCAACTACAGATATTTCCGATCACGTAAATTAGTATTTCAAATCGAATCACTAGAACTGAAGTTGAGCCTGAAACACTGTCCATTCTAATTTAGTTTACAATTTCATCTCGAAATTGTTTTGCAACAAAAACCACTTCTGCAAATTGATTTCACTGCCAAGCAACAGAATTAGCCTTTGTGGTGTAAAACATTTAAGTCCGTATTTTTTTAGAAAGTACAATTAGTAATTTAGATTACTTTTACCTTTGTTTTTAGAGCTGGTTACTTATTATTATTATTTTTAATTATTACAATATGAAAATGTACTAGCTAATAGTACAGCAGAAATAGTAAAAGGATGATGTATGATTTCATTTAGTATGGACTGTTTTACACAATTGTATTCGCCGCTTTTCGAAATAAGTTGTACCACGAACAGCAGTTCCTCAGACTCAATTATTGTTACGAGCTTGCTTAGAAATTCTAATCTAGAAGTTGAACACGTGTGCGCCCGCATTGCATATCGTCTGATTAATATCGCCGGTTGAGTCGTGCCCGCCGTCGTACGGCTTCTCACAATTTTCGAATCTCACCGTGCTTTGTGTATCTGCTATATTTAGGTACGTACCTACTGTACTGTGTACTGCTTTTGTATGAGATACTGCAAAACAACTTGTCTTATCATGTTTTTAAGAATCATTACGATTAGCCCCAATAAGCTTTTACATTTTCATCAAGGCCTCTGCTTCTGTGGCATAACTTTGTGGCTACTTTTTTGACGTTCTCGATGTTTCTTTCAGTCTGTTAATGCGGAGAAGCTACGAATTTTAAACTCCAATCTGTCTCCGGCGATGATATCGCTCGCGTTCGCCGGTCGCCCTGCTACCGATCCACCCGAGAACTCTAAAAATGTCTACCAAAGGGATTATTTTCAATCCGTTCCCAGCAGCCGAGAGGTTCGGCATATTTAATAAGCTCTATTATCTACGTCATTCTGTCCCGAGGCCCGCAGACGTTTCAATTATACCAGCTCAGATTGTGAACTTGTTATACCCAGCGATGGCCGCACGTCTTGCTCTACCTCTTTGCGCTTCATATCTTTCGTGTGTCTAGCGAAATTCAAACCAGATCTTTGTTTAAAATTAGTTTCCAAACCAATTTTCTGCCCTGACAGCATATCGATATAATCTGTGTACTAAACTGTTGTTTGTATACGTCGGCGATATTAACGATATAAGGAGGGACTGAATTTCTGAAATTCGTCTCACGAATACCTACCACATAGGTAAATCGAAAGTTAATCATTCAGAACTCAACAGTAGTAGTTCTTTTACCTTTTGGCCTGTGAATCGACCCGTTCTAAATACCTTTAGTTCCGAGAGATCAAATTGTTATGCCTTCATTCCAAGCTGAATTGGGAGCGAGATAATAGGGCAGTGAAAGTGACCTGAAATAGGTTCGCCATGAGACAGACAACGTTCGATGTGGAATTTATGATAGGTACGGGGATATTCATTGCTATAACATATGATGTGTAAAAGTCGTTGTTTGAGATGTGATCTACTATAGTCTGCTGTTGGTAATGAGATATTGTCGGAATCGTAAGTTCCATTCCACTACGGATAAACCCCTGTCTGTGGACGTTTTTGTTTGTCGACTAGATGTGCTCTATTATATTTGCGTGATAGGCCACTGGACTTTTCATGTGCGAGCTTAAGCCGGCTCTAGTGCAGGAATTCGGGGCACTGTACCAACTTTTCACTTCGGAAAATAATAAACAGGCAGGACAAAGGCCTATGGAATCTCGGAACCAGGTCTATTTCAAGTGTGCTCGTGTTTTGTTTGCTCGCGTCACGTCCCCCGCGAGCACGTACGGGGCGCGGCGGCCGCGCTCTGAATACTAATACCCAGCCGGCAGTGGATCGGCGCCGCTCAGGTTGCGCGTGCCGAAATTGGAATCGCATCGCATCCACTGCAGCGTATTAGCGCCGGGCTGGCCGAAACAATGCCCAATCAAATGGAGTGTGCTCTCTCCTCCATACCCAAGTTCAATACTGTACTATCCGCTACATTTACTTTAACGCTGTTATCGTAATCAAATTCAGACTAGACGACATTTATTGTTGCGGCGTTTGACAGGATCCTTCATTTGTTTGTCAATAATTTCTATGATAATGGACCATTACCAATGGCCTACAGCTAGATATCACGACTATTTTTAAGATTAAGGTTATGACAAAAAAACTAATGTGATAGTGAACGGATCCGACGAAAAATGCATCAGTGAAATAAATGCCATGACAGCTAACGAATCTGACGAAAATCGTATCAGGCCTAAAACATATCTGACGTATTTCGTGGTATTCCTAAGGCTAAATGCAAAAAATCCACACCCATATGATCATGCGCTACTCTGTATGCATAATTAGCTTTATTGCATCCTGGTTTTGACTCTTCCAATAACATCTGTCACTCCTAGACTTCTATCAATTCTTCGGCGTCGGTGTATTAAGAAAAACTCCATTTCCCCATTTCATATGTTGCCGCTTATTAAGCACACAGTACTGGCACGTGTCAAATTATGATTTGTCCGAGCGGGGTAATCCTAGTGACACAGTATCTAGGCTATTTGCGCGATGCACCGCCCGTTGTTTCGGCGATGTGGTGTCCCATGTTTATCTTTGAACACAGGGTTTACTACTGATAGGAACACCGCTGAAGTGCGATGTTGTAAGGAGATTTCGACTTCAACTGTATCTGTAAAGAACAAGTTAAACCTGGGCATTAAGGATTTGATGTGACGAGACAAGAGTTGAGGTTAGGCACACTTAGAACATGTCCTGTAATTATAGCGGGATTTTGACATTCACTCGTTCAACTGATTCATTATCCTTTTATATAACCGGTTATTCGTGTAGTATACTTCAACTCTCGTGGATCTATGTATATCTTTTGTGACGTAAGTTAGTTTTTAATTAATATTAGATTTGAATGTTACTTTCAGATGTTTCAGTATCTCTTTGTTTTAGCCTTCAATGATGTGTGCTATGTTCATTTATGAGTTTGTTCCTTTCGCCCAAAAATGCCATGCAAAGTCCTGACTGATTATTCCTGTGTTCTAACTTTACGATGATCATTAGTAGCTATCTATCTATTATTACTATTGAACCTAGCACACAAACACCCATTCCTAAATAATACCTGCACCTCGAATGCCCAGTGTATCCGACATAAGCTTCCAGCGTTAATATTCCCGAAGTATCGCCGTGATTGGTTATTAATTTACGAAATGTCCGTAGAGTCGGCTCGCGAAGCCCTTAAGCCTGGCACGAGCGACGACAATGCGCTCGGACGCGCCCGTGGATTACTGAACATGTACACTCCAGGGTGTAAACGACTAGCGGAAACAGCGCTATTCTTGCTAATACCTTATAATAATCTCTCTCTATACCTTATCGGTTTAGGTAGTTAAAACAATGTAACTTGACATGTCTTTTTGTTGAAATACACAGTCTAAAAATGAAAATCGTTACACTATACAATTCAATTATGAAAGTAAATGATTTTTTGATACCTAAATTGTAAAATGTAAAGATTTCGTAATCGTACACTTTATAAATATAAAATGTACGTTTAAATAAAAAGACACGTCAAGATTGTTAACATTGTTTTAACTACCTAAACCGATAAGGTACAGTCGTTGACTTCAATGCTGAAGGTCGTGTCCGTCTTGAAGGTCCGAAGACCTCTGTCGCCAATCGCTTCCACCCCATCCTGTCCTCGGCCTCTTCATGGCGGTTGTCACTGCCTGTGAGAGCAGAAACCTGATCTGCCTATCGGGTAGGAGACCTGCCACGTCGCCGTTTGCAGTCTATTTCCCGAACAAGTTTCTCTACAAAAATATCCAACCTAAATACGTCCCATTGCTTAGATTAACCGGGTTAACGGGTTAGGCGATACGTTAGCAACCTGTCACTATTGTACCTCTAATCATAAATAACAGCTAGAAGTAGCATCTGGGAATACAAGCGTGATGTATATATGTACAAGAGCCGTTTGGCTTACGGGTGAGCACCAAAAGTTAAACTTGTATTAAGACGTATCTAGTTAAAATTACTGTTAGCCTTTTTAGGCAGTGATACGGAACTGTCATTTGTATAGTCAATTTTCGTGTCACATCGGAAAAAGTTCACATATTTTTTAACTACGTCTCAAAAAGCTTAACGCTTTCGCAACTTCACTAGTCTTCACCCTTATACTACGTGCCTGACGCTAGTGCTTAATTTAATGCATTCATACTGAAGCAAATAATTCTGTTTTTACATATCAAACGCTGACCGCTTGTCTTTCACACCGCATCGTAAGGTCGACCTTTACGAATGGGGATTTAATTTGCTGTATCCACAAATACAAAAGGCGAAAATTTGTTTGTCGCTCCTATACATTCCTGTCTGCTACATGGTTAGAAGACCGCTCCATGGATTTTTATTTAGTCGTTATTTCTGAATACTGACATTCTTTTTCTAATCTAGTACATTTAGGGCTAATATTTTATTAAAAAAGTCGACAGATACGTAGGTAAAGAGTGCACTAGTTCTCGGCATTAGTATTGTATGACTTTTCATTGCATATAAAACAGGTTACATGATCACAGCTTCATGTACAAAGGCGGACATAAGTCCGAATAATCCAGAGGAGATCTCCACCAGTTAAGCTTCGGCCGATTGACAGGACATTTAACTCCAAGCTATGCTATGCTCTAAGCTATGCTTAAGAAATGTAAACTAATACATAAACACTAATTTATAACATTATGAAATAATACACTCAGCGATGAAATTATTCTTAAAGTGTGCAGGATTGGATGTTAGCGAAAAGCAACATATACGTTTTGTTTATGGGAACCGACTAACGAAAAGGATTGCAACACCGCACCCCATTCAAAATGTGACATTACGTATTTGAGAAAGTAGTGACCCGATGAAAGTGGATACAAAGTAAAGGACTATTAAAAATCCCGCGTTGTTTTGTGTTACATCATGGACAAAGAAAAACCTGTGGACCGAATTTATTTGAAACAAAAACATACTTTAGAGACTCCTTCCCGCAACAAACTGGACTTGTGCGGCATTCGCTTGCGCGATAACGGATGCCATTGTGTAGTTGAGGTTGAGCGTAAAATCGCGCCAGGGCCCGGCCTCGTGAAACAATATGAGCCGGAGCGTGACACGCGGCCACACGAGACGGCGATGACGGCGCATTAAAATGAAATCCATACGGGGATGATTGATGAGAGCTGCAAACACCGCGCCCGCCTCATTCAATTTACTGTCATCGCGTATACACTGCACTTTTACATATTAAGCTTCATTTTTTTGGCGCTCCACTGTCGAATTTTTTTCGGGCTTCCACGTGTGACGGTATAATGATATTTGAGTACAGGCCTTTTTTGATGTCGTTTCGTTTTTATTTTTCTTTATTACTACCTAATAAACCTTTGTTCTGATTCCTTATATTGTTTAGGAAACATAATGTAAATATTCATTTTGAATATTTCAGTTTGGCATAAAAATTAATGAATTTTGATTTCATCTCAAATTCCCATAGTTTCTGAACACTCAATTAGATTACTTTCCAAGTATATTAGTAGCTATTGAGACTAGATGCTAGATTGAACTATAATTTCGCCAAATTCTTGATGAGCTGATTGATATTAATTTATACCCAGGCCAAACTTTACATTGAATATCAGGACAATGTTACACATTAAGCTGTCAGTGAGTAGCCTTCACTGATATATCTATGTCATCCTAGCTGACAAATGGACTGGCGTCGGGTATCCTCCGTATTGGGCGGTGCATATTGAAACCGTGGCACAATACCAAATCCTTCGCACCGGACAGTGGACAGGCCGATGTATGCATCTGTGTCAGTCAGTCAGTCATGAATGACCCCGGCTGCATTTAATTGGCTATTTACCAAGTAAAAGTAGGTTTTGCAATGCGGAAAACTACTGAAATCGTGGCTCTAGCAGTATTATTTTCCAAAATGAATAAACTGGCTTTTTGGACATTATTCGTGAACAAAATGTGTTCTCATTTTGTGTTTAAAACTTCAGAAGTTCAGGTCGCTTTGTGTCTTCGATAAGTGTTTTAATTTCTTTGATCTTTTTCTATGTTATCAATTTTATAGATAGGCACTACAACAAAACGTTGTACTCGTATGTAAACATTGCTAGAAACTACACTGTATCTGATTTTGTATTTTCTTCTCCTCTTTTCTTCAGTATCTTTAATTCAAAAGAAATATTTTCTCACTAAGGGTATTTAAGTAAAGGCAACCAACCTCTGTAAAGAAAATTTATAGAACTAAAACCTTTTGTTAGATATTAGTTTTTAAGGTTTAGTGGAAGGTAGGTTACCCACGTCGCTGTCTGGGTGGAGATTTGCTTTTATGTTTACGGCTATTTTCACCGTTTGTAGGTACATTAATTACATCAGTCAACAACATTTTTGAGCACGGGTTGTAGATCATTTATTTTTATTATTTTGGTACTTAGAAATAAGAAAAATAACAAAAAAATGTTCTGTATTTGCTTTTACGAGTACAAATGGTAAAAAAAAAATCAGTGAAAATACTTGAAAAATACATAGAGATCATTTATTAAATGATACCGAACATCAAATTATGATTTCTTTCTTAGAAAAAAAGTTTTAAAATAGAGTTAAAAACAATTAAAAGTTAATATTTTTTCCTATTCCCATTATGTTCAGTAGAATTTTCTCATATTAACCCTCAAATATATAGTCTCCTTTCAAGCTTTCAGTATGTAGTGACCCTAGCGCCACCTATTGTCAAGTAGTAGGACTTCTTTCACGAACTCCATCAACTGTTAAAAATCCAATTCCAGTCCAATTTTCTCTTTGTGGACTTTGGTCCTTAGGTATAACATCTGCCTGGAGAGAAATCTCTTTATTGGAGTCTTTTCCACAAGTACTCATATACTGGCCTTTGTAACGTATCTCAAATGCCATTATATCTTGATGGAAACGTTCCCCTTGTTCTTCCGAATAAACTCCGATATTATTTTTAAATTTATCCAAACGAGAAAATACCATAATATGCATATTTAGACACATTGTACATCCGATGTTGGAAAAATTCATGATCATGACATTCACCACCTCCTCATAATTTTCGTCTCTAAAGAAACCAGGAACTGCCTTAAAATTATCCCTGGATTTATTCTCTTCTTTGTTAAGCAACTCTTAAAAAATATCACAACACATAAGTTTTTGAGAAAAAAAATATTTGAGAGCCTACAAAGATTCCACTTTAATTTTCGCATCTGAGAGTCCACAAAAGCCATTTTGCGCAAGCCAATAAAGCTAATTAAGATATGAAACACGTTATTTCTGTAATATTCAGACACGTACTGTCGTACACAACGAACGACACTACTACACGCCCTTTTCTTTTTGTTTTTGCAACCGTTAGAGCACAAAGACTGACATTTATTGAGTATGAAAAGATAAAAATTCAAATTGCTCTAATTTAAAAAAAAACATATATTTTTGATTCGTTATTACTTTTTTTTCTATATATGTGCATATATAATCAGAATATACTAAGTAAAACCCATGCTCATTTGTCGACCGGTGTTATTAGTTTAGAACCACTAAGTTGTTTGATTTTTGTAAAAAAATCCTTCCAAGATTTGGAAAGAAAACGACTGGGATAGTAAAATAATTGTTCTTATGTATTTTAACAGAAATACCTGTCTTTTATTCACTGGAGCTTTGAAATGGCCTTTATTAGGAAATGCAACATCCGCCCTTTCGGCTGCAAAATTGACCTGGTTTATTTCTGGCTACACACACGAGGAAATTCGATTTTACACTCACCTTTGCACCGTTATTAAGAAAATAACACGGCGACAAGCTGCTAGTAACTAGATTACTATCTTAGTTAGTAAGGTCCTCGACTTGTCAGTCTGTCTGAACATCTTTTATTCAAAACTTATCTATTATTTTTCGCTAATTAACAAGTATCAACCCTTCTCAATTACCACTTTTCTTTAAAAAACATTCATTCTTTACTGTAAAATGTTTTCATGATCGTAAAATGTGTGTCATGAAATGGTTTTTGTTATATGTAAATAATCAAAGAAGCACTAAATAACGATTTAACCTGCATTCATTACCTATGGAAAATATTAACGTAAAAGTTCGCAGAATGGAGATAATTAGAGCCCTTATAAAAAATACTTAGATTAGCTGTATTTTGTATGGATACCAACATGGTATATTTAATTATTATTACAAGCCTGGGTTTGTGTCTCACTGCTGGGCAAAGGCTTCCTCTCGTGTTTTTCATTCTAGTCCAATAAATATTATTACACAAAAAAGAAAAACAGCTGCAGCTTTTGAAAAATTGTAACGTACGATTGCTGTCGCATACTTCTTAAGTAGCGAGTCGGTTGGAGTTTGAAATAAGAGTTAGTCCAGTCTTGCCCGCTAGTTCCGAAGTTCGCCGTTCGATTGTCGGATCGCCGTGCCAGTGGCGTATCGAGTGCCACTGATACTTTTATTATTTCCTTATTGACTTTGTGCAATCAAGTTTTCCAACTGTGAGCTTTGCGTGTTTTTTACCACTTGTTGAGGGCAAGAAATGTGTTTTTATGTTCAGTCATAGACATCTATGGAAATGTTCCATTTCATTTAAATTATAACAGACAAATGATTTGTGTACCTACCTACTTGATTTCATAGCATGAGGTAACGTCCCCAGTTATGACCAGTTTGAGCTGACAGTCGTCAGTAATGGACACTTGATTCATACTTTAAAAGAGTAGTACTTAGTGCGTATTATGTCATTCATTACATTACTGGTTCCTTGTCCATTACTTGTGCCGTTACCTTAAAGGACTTACTAAGTAAGTTGTTCTTCTGTGAAACCTGCAAGCTATCGCAGTATATCACTCACACGTAGCAATTTTTTTATTGCGATCCTAGTTTCATCTTAGCACAAGACTTCAAATTTCCTGCCATTTTCCATATAATTAATTTCCCAGACCTTAAGCATCTCTCTTTGATAACTCCCTGATTGTAATAATCCACACTCGATAGGAACTGGCCCAGACGCCCAGTCTTATCTCAGATGAAAGCGCAAACTTTACCCCCTAGGTGGCCTGCGCTTGAATTTTATTGGTGAAATTTAATTTAGAACACTTCCAAGTTTAATACTAAGGCTGAGACTATCAGATGAATGAAGTTATTTGTAATCTCCACTTTGAAAATAGTTTGCATTTTCACCCTCTTTTATGGAACCGTAAACCTAAAAAGCCATGAGGTTAAGTAGGCGCTTCAATTGCTTTTGCATGGTGATGGCAATGGAAGAGATGTTCGCATGAACATTTACAAGTTTTTAGTCTTGTTAAAACTCGAGAACGGCTGGGCCGATTTGGTTGATTTTGGTTTGAAAATCTTTGCTGTAGTCCAGGACAGATTTAAACGATGAGGGAATTTGGAAACCTTGCGATGAGAATCTCGCTAAGGCGGAATGGAATGAAATTCACAGGGCCAGCTAGTATGAAATACGTTCACAATCGTCGAAGGTTAGATCTTGTTTGTGTTAATACGAATGTTAAATCGTTCTGAATCTGGTTTCTTTTGTATTAAGATTGGCGTTGCAGAGCTTCTAAACCTCGTTAGAACCACAGATTTATATCGAACTAGATTACTTAAGTGTATGTACTTTGCGTGCCAAAATGGAGCCAAAAGGAAGAGCAATGCTCCTCTTTTGACGCGATTTCATTTAGTTTTATAACACTTAGATTAGGTTTAACTGCCTAGAAACAGGATAATTTGATTAAGGCGGCATCATCTTTGAATCGGTTTCACTCGGGTTGTCAATTTTCATCACTAAAGCGCTCATGTGACGATACCTACCGTCGAGAAAAAGTGACACGCTTGGTTTTCATACAAATGCAGGAACTCGCGGTATCTAGTTCGATATAAATCTGTGGTTAGAACACTTGAGCAATTCTTCGCGGCTACCAGTAAATTGAACGTACATTTTCACAATCCACATTCCATCTTACTCCTTCTAAGAAACGTGTAAATTGCATCTTATAGATTTCCCAAGCGCATTAGGGTGTCGGTAATGTTGGCTGGACGCGCGTTCCGAGGTGTAAAACGTCGATGGCGTCCGAACTAATCTTACTAAGTGAATCGCAGCGCACGGACCGGACCTCGCACCGGTCCAAGGGGGCTATTCAGGGAATGGCTCTGCTGTGTTCTTGCGGTACTACTCTGATGAATGAAGCTTTAATAGTTAGACTAAGTTGACTGTGATATAGCGGTGGATTAAAGGCGCGGTAAAAGGATAAGGTGTGCGCTTATGATAAAACGGCGTTCAACATTTTGAGTAAACTATCATAGTGCCATTCTCAAACAAAGTGCTCCTAAGATACTTATGTTTGTCTCTAGAAAATATCAGTGGATTAAGTTTAATTAAAAGGTTTTAACAGATTGAATATTGCTGTACTATTGTGTTAACGATACAGCCATATGTAGAGGCTACATCGAAATGTACTTAAGTTTTTCCTGCAACTAATCATACTTACAAATTAATACCACCAATCAGCATTGAAGAGTAATAAAGAACATTGGCAATAAAATTTTAAAAACTAATGTCGGATTTTGTGCAGCGGAATAATTCACTTAGCAGATTGGCGATGCCTGTTTGGGTTTACGGCGCGCCGCGTCCACTTACGAGCACTTGCGACGCGATTATCGCCGTCATGTCGATTCCAGCTCGGATAACTGTGTTACGCCCTTACACCGGGTTACACGAGGCCAGTAAACAACGCCAGGACATTACGATGTGGGCTGGTGTAGCTGGCGAGCCTGGATTATGCCATGCGATATGTTGCATGCGACTGCTGTAAACGATTATTTGTGGTGTTCAAGAGGAGCAAATGTTTTTCAAAATGGCTGACTTTTGAGTTGCTCTGAAGAAGCTGAGCTTAAATGTATCCGTGCTGGGTATTATGACTGTGTCTAAACTAGAATAGTTCTACTTTATTACACGAATAATCTCTTGATTAATTTAAAATAGAAGACGCGTGAGCCAATGCGTGTTTAGAATAACACCTCTACCTGTCCATTTCTTCCGTGGATGTCGTAAGAGGCGACTTAGGAAATAGGTTTAGGTATATTTTAGGCGATAGCCTACCAACCTGTCACTATTATACCTGCTAACTGTAAACCTAAAAAAAGTATATGCTAGAAGTGGCCACGGAACGTAGTCATGGTTTCGTTTACGTAGCGTTTCGTGTGCTCTGCCTACCCTGTTTCGGAATACAGGCGTG
The DNA here is from genome assembly GCA_005406045.1 of Adoxophyes honmai. Taxonomy (NCBI): domain Eukaryota; kingdom Metazoa; phylum Arthropoda; class Insecta; order Lepidoptera; family Tortricidae; genus Adoxophyes; species Adoxophyes honmai. The sequence continues at coordinate 67,447 of BHDV01045429.1, forward strand.
ATGTATGTACGCGTCAGCCATATTCGTTGCTTTCACAATATACTGTGCTTTATTCACGCGAAATATACCTTTGACCAAGAATTTAACGCAGGCTATTGATCCAAATTCCCACGGTGTTTAAAACACTGCGTTTCCGATTAAGCCGTCCGCTCCGCCGACAAGGTAATAACCTGCGCTTTATGATAAAGTTAATTAGATAGAACATTCGTTCCCCGGAGCGGGTATACAGATGAGACGCCAACCCCTCCTAAGAAAAAGGCAGGGAAAATGGAAACGAAAAATCAACAATCTTGCTTTTTGCCTTCATGCCCATGTGGTTGATCAAATTATTTACTGGAAAGATGCAACAGGTCGGCAAATATTTGTAAGTAGGATGCAATGTTTGTACTTGAAAAAGTTTGTTCAATTACGAATCATGTAAGTACCTATTCAATGTTTGCCACTGTTCTCGTTTCTTTCTGTATGCTGTTGTATGCTTATGGAAAAATTATACGTAATTTTACATCCACGTCGACCCATTTTCTTTCTTTGTCTTTATTTTTGTGGCTGACTGGACTGATTTTGTCTTGTTTTAGGCATAAGTATTAATCCCATACTATACTTAAGGCAGGATGGAGTCTATTTTAAATCTATCATTATTCCGATAATAACCTTCTAACGTAAACGATATCCGTTTCCTGCGGGATGTACATAAATAGGTACCCGTAAGTTCAGTAAGAACGGACGCCGAGGACGCCCCGAGACATAATTAGCTTCGTGATCAGCCCTCTGCCGGACGGGTAAAAGTCAAACAAAACACCGTAATCGACGCGTATGCGAGTGCAGGCTCTGCGTGCCGACTTAGTTTTGCTTATTAATGGTATACCTAAAGATTTTTCCACCTTACTTAGATTTTTATCCCTTCGAAAGTATGCTAAAACTTTGGAACAGCTGAAGGGAGTAAGACCTAATTTTATACAATTTTGGAATTCCTAGTTACAGTATCGGTCTATTGTTTCTCCTCTACTTACTTACCTACACTCTTGTCTGTAGTCCATATTATCATCATTACTTAATTCGATCCTTCATTAAAAAAAAATGTTGGGTGTTGTTATAACATTTTACCGACTAGGAATTCATTGATTTAATTTTTCACACAACTAACCAGTATGAAATCCAAAATAGCAATCCTAACTGTATTATTTCTAGTGTCCGACCGAAATTTCGGTTTCGGTTTCGGTTTCGGCCAGTTTCGGCCAAAAAATCAAGTTTCGGCCCGAGTTTCGGTTTCGGCCAAAAACGGCCGAACCTTTCGGCCGCGCCGAAACTTACAACATCGTACCTTCGGGTCGCGCTCGGCTAACGTCGGGCGTCGCTCGCCTAAATCCGCCGGCAACTACCTAAATCAGTGCGATTTGCTCGTGTAGACGTGTCAATTTCAAGTATAGATTTGTTACTAAATATATTAATTTATACTTGTTCATTTGTTATCATAACTTATGTTATGCACCTTACATAATAATAAAATAGGTTCGCTAAAATGATTATCAAAGATGATCAATTTGTTGAAAATTTTCGGATAACTCACGTTTAATAATATCGAGTTTTTCGTCATCTTCATCTTCATATATGGAGGAAATAGAGTTGTGTCTGAAAAGTGGATATTTGGTTTGACGCGGTGAACTTGGTTCACCGATAGCTCCTGTCACTGCCAGTATTTTTATGGAGTGGTTGGAGGATAAAGCCTTAAACAACGCTCCTGTGGTTCCTAGATATTGGTGGCGATACGTGTATGACATTTTTGCCATTGTGTCAAGAGATAGTTTGTCACAATTTACCATCTACCTTAACACGGTGCACGAGAAGGTTAAGTTTACGGTGAAGATGGAAAGAGACGGCCATCTGCCATTTCTGGATGGTTTGGTTTTGGTCAAACTTTACATTCAACGAAATTTACGTGAAGCTATAGAGATTAGTCGACGTTTAAATTTTAATCGAGATAGTGGTTGGTCGGGGCCTCCGAGTTGGAAGACGGATTTGAATCTTCTCGTACTGCGTCAACAACGAGTGTGGAGGTGCCTTTACAAAGTGATGTGGTGTCACGTGCTATCCTATTTTTGACAATATAAGTGACGATAATAACGAGGATAGTCGTGTGCCAGTGTTAGTTTCGTCGAGCACGAGCAGTCGCGCGAAAAGAGCGGAGGCGCGCAGTGCGCATTTGGCAGCAGCAGCCACCGCGGCTCCTAGGTGAAGGGCTACGAATTAGCCCGAAACATGTCGAGCTAAACTCGATTTATTAACCTTTTGAACGCCGAGAGCCACTAAAGTGGTCGAGTGCTGTCGTGCCCACCACGCCAACGACCACTAAAAGGGTCGCAGTGACAGTGCACTTTGATCATGAATAAAATCTATTGTAAACAGCTTTTCTTTATATCTACTGGCTTAAACGTAACATCAATTCATATTTTGTTCCTTAAAAGAATTAACGAATGCTTGGACAGCTCAAAATGTGAAAATTTCGGGATTATTCTTCGGATATAATTTGGCGCAATAATGTCAGTGTCTCATACGCCAATAGCCCCTAAAGTGGTCGCTAGAGCTGTTGCCAAATCTGTTTCATTTACATTTGACTATTAATTGTGAAAATATTGTTACGAAGTTGTCTTTTCCAATATTTGTAATCCTAGTCTATTTTATAACATTCTATCATCGTTTTTGTCGTGTAGTATCGGGATAGAATAACAACTCTCGACCGTGAATGTCGTAAGAGGCAACTACGGAAATAGATTTAGTTATGCTTTAGGCTACAGGCTAGCAACCTGTCACTATTCTACCTCTTCTATCTTTGCGAACCTTAAACTACGCTAGAAGTGGCTGCGAAGCGTGATATAGTCATAATAATGGTTTGGTCTGTGTCACGTTTCTTGTGCTCTGCCAACCCTATTCGGGAACACAGACTTGATTGTATGTATGTATGTAAATCATCGTCTTAGCATAAAAACATACTGAAACAAAATTTAAGTTTACGATTTAATTACTGACATTGATATTTCGATATAAAAAATGTATCTGTAGAGTGTAACAGTCACATCTCTATGATCGCGGGAAATCATAGTTCCTTGTACGCCAACAACCACTTTAGTGGCTAGCCTATGACGTCATTGACGGTAAATACTCTGTACTAGTGATGGCGTAGGGGTGAACGAAAAGAAACAAAATTCGTAAATTGGACCTTTCCATTGAGTTTTCCTGACCGGTTTTGTTACGTATGAGATTCACTATATTTTTGTAAAACAATATACGAAGCTAAAAGCAAGATATACTCGTATACCGGCAAGTTATTATGAGTGAATGCCGTGAGTGGCAGTTATCTGCATCTTGTTCTTAGTTTTCAAGCTTGCGTCAATAACTTGCAGGAGTTGCAGGTATAAATTCGGCTTTACATAGAGGCGTCAAAACTTCTTACAAGAAGTACTATTGAAACCTTATCAATGCAATTGTCTATCATTCTGATTGTGAGTTATTAGGACCTTACCTATGAAATTGGCGTTTTGTACTTACTGCAGAAGAAATAATTCGTATCTTGGAAAGCGGCTACTCATTCTCGTACTACGATTACCGAAGCTAGTCTTAGAGGCTAGTAAATTTTATCGATAAGTGTTTTGCACTGCACTATGAGATTCGTCATTTTTGATAACGCCTCGGTTGTTGGCGTGTGAGTGATCACTTCATTCAAATATGAAAGCGTTCAAAAGGTTAAACGTGAGTTATCCGAAAATTTTCAACATGAGTGAGTCTCACGGTAGTTTAATGTTCAACGCTAACGGTAACTTGTAAAATAAAGATATGATAAAACAAAAAAGAAAGTGAAGTAAAGAAAAAAAATGAACTAGATCTAGTATTCGCTTTAAACTCAATTCGCTTTTAATTTACCTACCTAGTCAATAGTGCGGAACCCTTCGTGCGTGAGTCCGACTCGCACTTGGCCTTTTTTTCTTTTTTTTAATATAAAATTGTCTCAATTTTATGGAAGTTTATACTTGACCACGTGAGTTTCGGTTTCGGTTTCGGTTTCGGCCGAAACTGAAGCCACTGCCGAACATTCGGTTTCGGTTTCGGTTTCGGCCGCAAAACCAGTTTCGGTCGGACACTAATTATTTCCCTTGGCATGTTACCTTATTTCCCGTGGCATGGGAATTAGTTGGCCGGTTCCATTTCAAACATTTTTATTTCCACACTGTTATAGGACGGAGTTGAAACCTCGTTGTTTAAATCGACTCTCGCAATATTGCTTGCTCGTCCCTGGCGACTTTCTAGTTTTTCCACTCAATTTTATTTTCATACGGCATCATGTTTATTATGGTCTACTTAAATATTGTACGGATATTTAATAAAAGTAGGCAGTATAATCTGAAATGTGTTGATTGTTAGAATGTCATCGTTTTTACACTGTCATCCCTTAACTTAGTCAGACAACAATCGATTTTAAATTGTGAAAAAAGATCTTTAGTTCAATGTTGATGTTTCACAGCCAGTTTCATGTTACGCTTTGTTTTTATTTGCGCAATAGGGCGAGGGAATCTTAAAGGAACTGCTTTAGTTATGGACTCAAATCGTTCCTCGCTCACGTGTTTTCCTTAAAATACAAAAGTGCACCTCTGATATTCGATTGTTTCCTACAGCATCATTCAGTTCCGTTCTCGTACATTTGTCGCGTATCTGTTTCCACGTCGCCTGGTGTTCAATTGCACATGGCCGCAGCACTCGCGTCGCCTAACCGACCGGTCTCAGACACTGATGTATCTCGACAATACCACTTCTGCTTTACGACCATGCAACTTGAGCATCGGACATAAACTCAACGGAATATAATTAAACGACTACAATTTTCGTGGTGTATTTATACCTAATATATAAAATATCGGAGCTACCAGCAGTATTTAAGTAGCAAAAGTACCATCGTAGTGATGCGTCGGTATCGACTAATGTTCTGTGAATTGTAAATAAAGCGTGAAATGTTTCTTTTTAAATACAATATTAAGTAGGACCTATCGCTAAACCTAACTGATTTGGTCCGTTCCAACATTAAAAAGCAGTTCTGCAATAGGTACGCAAATTGAGTGAAGCTTCATTTTCGTCGTGCCGCGCCCGTGGCGCAAAGCGCCGGAAAGCGTGCGGATATTGAATTAGTGGTAAAATTCACATTTTTTTTCCGGACCGGAGACAAAAAAGAGTGTCGGCGCCCGCCGGACGCTGAATCAATTACGTTACGTTGACGCGGCGTACGGTAATTCGATCCGTCGGCAAATGTTGATTCGACCGCGGCCCGCGCCGTGTCCGGCCGCCGTCATCGGGTTGCCTCGCTGATCCATTTTCTTCATTAGCACTTTGTAAAAGCGTTAGCCCAATTAGTAGATCCTAAATTGAACGGTTTCGATTGCCGGCATCGGCCGCTTTCTACTTTACTTAACCGAAATCACACCTTTTTTTTTGGGTGGGCATTATTTGATGGGCAGAATGCTTTTTCTTTCGTGCAATTCTATTTTGGAGTACATTTTGTTGGAGGTTATTTGTTCGTACCCTTTTAATTTTTTATCAAAAGGGATTGGATTAATTAACGAACTGTTTTTTGTCTGAGGTGTGTCGATTTGCGAGGTCGTCGTTGGCGATCCAGAAAAACTTTTTCAGAAAAGTTTTTTTTTTTGGGTATTTTAAAATTAAGTTTTAGTCACTTACTCGAAAGCAGATGATTAATAATGGAAATGGTTTTTTTTTCTGTTTAAAAGAAGTTAAAATCTGGTATTATTCAGACGGCAAATGAATGCGTTTTAACTGTAATATTGCTAGCCAATGATGACAATAATCTGATCAAGCTCAGTTGCTATTCACAAGTATCGTGTGGTTACTAGATATCGCTCCAAAATCTATTTTCTCGTTTGTGCTTATACGGAAATAAGGGACGGCATCATAATATGCCGACACTTCAGTAGGTCGGTAACGGTTTCGGCTCGTTGGGGCTGCACCGTGAATCAGAGCAGATTTTAGGAGAACGGCAAAGCGGATTATCGAAATTAACCTCTTCAACGGCTCTAATGATTGACTCCTCTTCCACCCGAGTGCTAGGGGCTCCGCTCTTACGAGACGCGAGTTAATAATAATCCTTATTAGCTATTTATTATGTATATTTATTTAATATCTTACACTTTCGCATTAATTTCTTTATGCTCCAACTTTTGTTTGTTTATTTTAGTATTGCAACTACATATATACTGTTTGTTACTAAATATGCGGTTGAGTTGTGTCAGTTAAGAAAAATAAATAAATTTCGCATTTTGTTAGCATTTCTTATGAAAATATCGCGTTGTATGTTCCGCTCTGCGGCTCAGAACTGCATAGATTAGATGTCGTGCTCTGGGATTAATCTCGTGCGGGAGCAGAGGCAGACGACACAATAGGCTTTATTAACATGCATGCGCCTGGCTCGATACAAATTGGCGATGAGTCGCCGTATTTGCGGGAAGATGCCCGCACGGGTCTCGGGCGAGCCTAGCGTGTAATAATGTCGCTTGTCGTCGAGTTGCCGTTTACCTTACCGCTTTGGGATTAGACGGGATCATCACTTAAACCGTACATGTATTATAAACTGTGTACTTGCACGCCTAAATGGCATCTGTTGTTGTATAAGAGGTTTTGCCAATTTGAGCATTTTTTTGTGACTTTTGCTCCAACTTTTACGTTTTTCCTTTTCAGAATTACCAGCTCTTTCAATTAGAATGGGAAAAAAAGATATCCCAAGCATTATTTCCTATTGTATAAAATTTTTTTATACACTTTGTATGGGTAACACGAGAAGAAATTACTAAAACTGTCATTGAATTTTGAGGACACTTTTTCTTCCATTACTATGGAAAGAACTCGTGATTCTGAGTAGATATAACATAACAATTACAGAATTGATCACAAAAATGTATTGGCAAAATTTTAAACAATGCTCATATGCCGAATTCTCCAAGTTAAACGGTTGTAGGTATTTGTTAAAAGTCAAACGAGTGTTTTTGACATGGTTAAAACTGAAATTGACGTTGTCGATTAAATTGAACTTTTACGCCGAGTAAAATAACAAACGCTTGACACGGGCTGCCCGGTTAAATCGCTCCTGTGATGGTGAAACCTTCGTTCAATTGAATTATTTCAATATTTTTGAAGTAGGTATAGCTGGCAAGCATTGAAATAATGTGAATAAAGCCAACTCATTCCGTCTCTTTCATGAAGCAAAAATTAATAAGCTTCGTTTGTGTTTAATGGTTAGTTAAGTTTGATTCCTAACATATTAAGACTCGAGCACGTGCACGAAATCTTAACTAAGCATTAGCCGAGCACTTAATTGCTACGTTTTTACCTCCAGATTTTAGATCACGCGAGGGTTTAATTTTACGGGTCCAAGTCATTGAGCGCTCCCTTAGGATCTGGATCATTAAGTGGGTAAATGGTTAATGAAAATAGAATGAGCACTAAACATCGAAGCGGAATTTCGCCAGTCACCTAGCCGTCATTAAATGTTGTTATCGTCGCGATTAAGTAACAAAACAAACTTGGCTGGAGGGCTTCGCCGGAGCGCGGGGGCGTCGCGAATAATAATCTCAGTTTACGACGGGAGCCGAGTGAATCAATAAAAACACTAATAATGCACAGGCGTAATCCGGGCCGTGCAACGTCGCGATTACCGGCACTAACGAGCTCGTAAAGACGGATCTCCAATGCACGGCTTAGCCGAGCCGAAACATTAAACGCGCCGCGGGATGGGGACGCGGCCAGACTTCTAGCACTAAAGGTGACAAGTGCTCTTTTAGAGGACTCCGAGGCAATTTAAAACAGTGCATTTAATTTAAAGCACTCACCTTTATAATGGAGCTCCGGCGCGGCGACAGATGTGGATGAAGAAGAAAAATAAAGCACAAATTTTCTTAAGGTCGTCCTCTATACATACTCAAACTGACTTGAATCAAGGCTGTCCAGCCATAGAGCGCCCCTGCACTGTACATACTCCAAAGAGGATTTAATGCACGAGCAACTGCCTTTGCTACTTCAAATAGCAGGACACATTCTCTATTGTTCACATTGTCGATCATCGCTTTTGCGTCCAATAAGGCTTAGCCTGAACTGTTGCTTCGTGTTCATTTTGGATCAGTATAGGCCATGTAGAATGAGAAATGCTGAGCGGGCGTTGACAAGACGTCAAGCGTCGTTCGCACCTATTACAAGCTAAGCGTGAACAAGACAAGTAGAAGAAAAATATTAAGTATGTCCGGGTCCTTAATTCGTAATTGCAAATCTGTCACAAGGTTATTTACGTTACCTATTATAATGAACGAATTAACCGTAGAAAAAGCAATTTCACTAAGTAGTTTCAGGTCTCACAAAACTTGAGCAGCAACCACCAACTTAAAGCTCTTTATTTTTCTTTTTAACAGAAAGCAAACGCAATGTCGATGATTAGATTCTTCCAAGGAACCCTAAAATGGCGTACGGGCCCCATTATTCTCAATTTGCGCCAAGTTCAAGGAAGCTGGGATGCCGGCGCGGCGGGTGTCCCCCTTGATTAAACCCTGGAAGTAAGAAGTAACAATTTGTGTGCATTTCTCTATTCACCTAGGAAAAATGATATTACTCCGTCAAGGATTGCACTTGAGCTTAGTACTCTCGCCCACTGCTAGACCTCAGATTTTGTCTGCATTTTGCGAATACTCGTTGAGAAATAATTTTCCTTTTTGCGTTGTCTCCTTCCGCTTGAAATTTATGTACCAAGTCCTGCTGCTACATACTTGGTTATTTTGAAGTGAAATAAAGTAGAGTGAAGGTTTTGGAAATCTGGCGTATCTATCACTAATGTTGAATCTTATATGAGTCGAAGTATAGGAATTTTGTCAAGACTGATAGCTATAATTTACTGTCTCATGTCTAGCTTTTAGTACATTTATAGATAATTTAAACGTGGCACTGGATTCTTGAATTCATGTGCTCTGCCTACCCCTCTTGGGAATACAGGCGTGAGAGTATGTATGAATAGATAATTTAGTTAATTGTTACTATATCTCTGTCATTGGATTATTAATATCTAGAACGAGCTGTTACCCGCGACTTCGTCTGCGCAGAATAAGTATTTCGGATTGCGTGGCGTGGAATATATGGCATTAAAATTATCACACAAATAATTTTTGAATCGCATTTGACAAATATAACAGCTTTTTTAACAAATCGCTAGCACCTTGAAAATTCGCAAAACAACCACAACTGTCAACGACGTCTGCCCGCGTTCGGGTCGCGCACTCAGCGACGCGTGACGTTTACCCCGCGCATGCGCGTCACTTCAACGGTTTTGACAGCGGACGCCAAAACTCGCAAATGGTATATTTTACCCGACTTACTTGAGAATTATCGTCGTATATTGGATAATTCACAGAATATCATTACAATTTGTAGCCTATGTGTTATTCTGATGTATAAGCTACATTATTGTAAAGTGTCATTAAAATCCATTCAGTAGTTTTTGCGTGAAGGAGTAACAAACATCCATCCATCCATACATCCATCCATACATCCATCCATACATCCATCCATCCATACTCACAAACTTTCACGTTTATAATATTAGTAAGATGTCTGGCCATATTCCGAGAATCCTTGCCCCGTGAAAATTAGTTGCCCGCAGCTCGTTCATTCCCACTTGCATTAGTCTGATACTGACACACGTCACTGAAAGCCTCGTATTGAAGACTGTATATCAACGTGTTGTTGTGTTTGATAATAATACATTAGATCCGGGTTTGCAGCTAACCTGCATTTGAATGTTTCTATCTTGTTTTGTGTACGTTTCAGTGAACCAAACCAAATGCAAATTTTTAAACGTTTACATTTCGGTTTTGATGGTCAATAAACGTGGTTTGATGAACGTCTTTTTTCACTTAGGAAGTTGTGTCGACATGGAGTGGCTTATCAGAGCTGCCAAAGCCACACAATTTCATAATAAATTGCTAACTTTCCGTGTAATTCCCTCATCCACTGCTTTGGTTGTGGCTCATTGTCGTCGATGCGTGTGGACAGGTCGACGGATAGACAGAACGATCCGTCGATTGCAACCGCGGACCGCCTGCAGGCCGCCTGATATTGACACACCTCGGTGCCTGCTCTGCCATTAAACAATTCATTTGTTTATTTTTAAATAAGGACCAAAACAACGTCTTAAAAAATAGGTACATAATTAATGACGCAATTCAGCTCCTAAAAACACACAAAAGGCAATAACGAAACTATAGCCACAAAACCCTTTCCGGGTCATAAACTCGAATCCAATTTAAATTTTCAATATCCCCAAGTAAAACAACTGATAAAAGTCTTAGCCGCAGACAGAATTTAAGTGAAAAGGGGAAAAAAGAAAACCTAAAAGGTGTCGAGCTGCAGAAATTGGAATAATAAATTCATAATGCGCAATTTCGTAGATACGTTCCTTTTGCTTTAACAATATTGCGGTTTAATCGTGATAGGTATTTAAACTGACTGAGTTATTTGATTCGATCGGCTGTAGTTTAAGGTTTCAATCGCTGCCGTAGCGACAGGAAGCTGATGTTTGGCGCGCGTGCCTTTCACCCATCTTCGGCGATCTTCCTCTGCGCCGGAATTAAAATTAATAGCAGAGGGCGACGGCACGTCGCGGCCGGTCCGACTCGGCCCGGGTAATTTGTTTACTCGTCTCGCCTAGGATTACGTCGCATGCTCTGTTGAATAGGTAACGGCCGGTGACTTCCGTCACACTTACGCTCCGTCGCACCCCGCCCCGTCGAACACTCATTGCTTCCACCACCACCGTCCGTGGAAGATTTCCACCAACAAAATCATTTCGGTAAACACGTGTATAGGTTTATGGTCTGTTTGCGGGATTTTGTCATTGTTCATTAAGTCTTTGTTGTGATATTTTACAAAATATTTGGTGTTACACCTACGTTGTTTCTCCAGAATGTGAAAATATATTCCATTTAGACGTCGTAAGCTTCATGTAATTTGAATCTCCACCCCAACTCGGAAATAATTAAATGTGTTAGATGTGATTCAGTTAAATGTCGCCCTATTCGGTTTCGGTGTCGCGCTGCCGCTGGTTTCCGATCGTAGCCCTAACGTGTTTATTGTATCAGTGTCGAGCCTCATCAAAATGCAAATAAAGTAGACACCGCCCGCCCGGACGCCGGCGCCGGACAGTTGTCGGTTTGGTATTGAGTTATCCTCATGATATTTGGGGGTGTTATGTTTTGCGCGTTGTTAAATTCGTATGTACAATTTTAGATACATCGGTCTGCATTAGAATTACCCTTAGGTCGACTTCTACCATTGTTAAAAAATCATTGGAGCCACAATTATTGTATTGTAACTTTAACTCTGACACAACAGACACAAATGCCAATATATCTAAATAACAGAGGATTAAAAAAATTAATTCATGTCTGAATGAATCTAAACTTCGTAAGCTTTGGATCCTTAAAATAACTTTACACGCTTGATAGTGCCATCAACTCTGCTAATTAAAGCGCAATCTAGACGAACCTCGAAATTTCGAAGGTGAAAATGCAATGTCTGGAGACACGGGTCGTGGAATAGATCGCAGGTCCTCGGCTGCAGGCTGCTAATAAGCCGCGCTCGGGGCCCGACTCGGATTTCGGTCGTTAGCGTGTAATTGTCGACACCTAATTAGTCTGACACTCGGGCGGGTCTCCGGTGACGCTGGCACACATGACCCCCGATGTTTAATGCGCTCCGCCATCCTCGCTGCACCAACTAACATGCTTCATAAAGTACGTTTCGCCCGCAAAGAGCTTGCGGTGTGGGACTTGAAACAAGTGACTGAATTTGAGGAAGTATTGACCCGTCCGTGCGATTAAATTACAGGTATTAGGTTAATTTTATCGGCGTCATCTGGATCCGTTTTTTTTTTTTCGTAAGTCAATAATTGCATTTTGCTTTTCGCTTTTCAAGGGTGTCCTAATTACATATTTAGTAGGTTAGTTCCAAGAATTACTTCTTTAATGTTAACGTATTCTCAATGTGAACTGCTCTTGTTCGCAGGCATGGAGGCCATAATGTCGGAGTTCTTCAACGACACAACTACAGCGTTCTACATCATTCTGATCGTGTGGATAGCGGACCAGTACGATGCTATTTGCTGCCACACTGCCATCGCCAAGAGGCATTGGTTGAGGTAAGTGGAGAACAATTGAAATTCTGACAAGTATTCATTGGACAAAAAATATCACCAGAGTTAGCATCACTTTCTTTGATAGTTTCTTTATCCGTCATAGCAACATATCTGGTTTGCCATGTTGGCATATTTCGTGTAAAGACTGTTTGTTGTTACTTATACCATTTTTTGATGTCATAGCAATAATAATAACAAGCAGCTCAATGCACTCGACAAATTTTCCGTTCTGAAATTGATATTTTAAAACGCCATCACATCGCGTCATTCGTAAAATAAATAGCATTGTATGATTCCCAACACAATATGGCAATCTAATTAGTGGGCTCGCTGGCAGTTATCGAAAAATATTCGGTTGCCGCCATGAAATAAATTTGCTATTGTATTATGGAGTCTACTCAATGTGTGGCCAGGGCGCCATCCTCATTAGTTTGTGAATATTTTCTGTTAATTGTGATGTAGTAGCCAAAGAAATTAAATTTTTGAAATTGTATTTTTTCGTTTGACAGATTAATATACATGTAGAAATTAAAACATAATAATACATGGGGACAAAATAAAAGCTGAAATTATTAAGTAAAACTGCAATATGTAACTTGGTTTAAGTCGCTCTCAATTGATGATTGGTTACGTCGACACAATTTTTTATCGGACACGAATTCGTTCGCAGTGTGATTTTGAGTGATGTTAATTTGATCACCATAATTATGATTAGACAAGATGGTAATTAAGTTGTTCGTGCGATACTACTGTGTGGTAAGTGGTGACATTGACGAGCGAACCTTTGCGTGGGGTCTTCACATTAACACTGGTCTGTGTACAATATTATATATCTAGGGTAGGTATATGGTATGATAAATGATGAGTAGATGATTTGAGAGGATTATTTTTGAGTAGATAGGTTTTGCGTTTATTTTCTAAACTTTAATAAATTTAAACAGGCCACATCCACCCACTGCTGCCAGGGCTGCACAGGCCTCTTTAATTTTACACCACTTTCCCGGTCCTGCGTCAGTCTTATCCATAGTTTATAAGCCCATCGCCAACTAAAGCTTTAGTCGTCTGTTGATGAAGTTCTTTTGAAGATTTTGTCTATATTCAGCAATAAGACCCTAAACTAAACAAGGTGCAGTTTTACACGACTACCTTTTTCCAGTACCGCCGCGCGCCTCTCACAGATCGAATAGTGTCCAGATAAACAACGCGACAGTTTCACGCTCAGTTCACTGCGCCTCCTTAATCAAAAGTCGTCCGAGCACGAAGCAATTTGGCTGACCGTCCACGCGGGCAATAAGGAGTGAGCGCTATTAAAACAAGCGCAAATAAAGCAAATTGAAAACGGCACCGTCCTCCCAGGGAGGCTAGTTCCTCCCGCGGCCGCGGGCCCCTAGAAAAATACGCCGTCTGAACCTCTGCTGAGCTAGCTGACTAGTTTACGTTTGCGTATTCTGCGCCTGCCTTTTGGCCAGTCGTTCGTGGTGTCGCGATATTTGGTGATCAAAACTTGAAATAATTTTTAAATTTTTACGAGATTAAAATTGAGCGGTAAAAATTGCCCCTTAGATTGTAGAGTAGGTAATATTGTACATATCTATAGCCAAATTATGTGGCGGTAAAAGACAATTTTCTAAAGTTACAACTTAACTACCTGTTGACATTATTTGACATTAAATAGCGCCGATGTGACGTGAGAAATAAACACAGTACCTACTCACTTAAAACTAATAAAGAAGAAAGTATAGTAGATATTTCCTTAAGCATTCTAAGTAAATGAAATTGTTATAAACCTTATCGCTGAAAGGAAATTCTTTGTTAATTTAAGTCTACCTCTTCTGACTACGCAGTGCTTCGGCTTCACTGTCATCAAATTAGTTTGATGTAATAAAACAGAAAATGCAATATACCACCTACTCCGCGTATACTGAGCTAGAAAGCGAACGCTTTTTAAATTTTCATAACGTAGCAGAGATGAGCTGTTACGAAATCCCCGTACTGTGATCTAATTATAAGTAAGTTCACTGAACGAGATCATAAATGTCTAGGTATATGAATATTTTTCATGGACCGTTTTCCTACAATGATGCATCATTTAATTAAGTTAACGAAATTTTAATTAACGGTTCACTTTCATGTAGATATTACGTGGCGAAAATGTAAATAAAATATGAGCTCTCTTTTATTGGAATTAAGCATCGTAAAACAGACGAGATGTTTAATGCTGCTTGCAAAGTGAGAGCTTGACCGTTTTGTCCGCATTTATAAATGTGTTTCCAAACTGTTCCGCGTACCGCAGAATTTTCTTGTCGTGTCACTACGTATAGACTGACATTCAACAAGACTATAATTAAGCTGATAGGATATGTAGTTATAAACTGAGCCTTAACTTTTAGGAAGTGTTAGATTCTTTCGTTAATGAAGGGTGCATGTTAAGACCTGGTAGCAAGGTTGTAACTATACAGTTGAAGTTCGTCCACGAAAGGGCGTGTAAAGGTTCCACGGTCCCATGGTTGCGTGGAACTAATGGGAAGCACCCGTAACAGCGGCTCTAAGAAAGTTAATAGCCGATCGGCGGTCCGAGCGGCGCGGGTCGGATCGTGCGGTCGTGTGAAACCGGGCGGGCGGCCGCGTGACGAGCGGCTCCCCGCATAAATCTCGGCGACCGCCAATTAAGGTCCGCCCCGACAGTTTGTCTACGACGCCGCCCTGATTGCTTCCACCCGCGAACGGCGACACGCACTCCCGACCTATCAGATCAATAACCCGGGCTTGGATGACCCTATCAACACAACCGGACTCCACGCTTGTGCCTAATTGAAGACAGATTTTTTTTGACCCTCCGATGTGGATTATCTAAGCCGGGTGTTGTAATGGTGCATACATGCCTGGAAGACCCTGCGATGTCACAGCAAGAAGACGAACCTTTTCGGATGATTATTCCTTATTAATATTAACGCAACGTAACGTATTATTATTAATGTAACTATCTCTCTCTGTCTTTCTCTGTTTGTCAAGTCTTCACAGAGAATTTCTAAATATTGTGAAATCTTAAAATTAGTTTCTTTGAGCACCCAGGAATAATCACTGCTACCTGTTACCTCGCAGAATGGCATAGTTTCTGTAGGTTAGCGATATATATTATACACGGACGAAGTCGCGGGCAAAAGCTAGGCCTACTAATATTAATAAGGCATTTTTTCCAATTTCCTGGAGCATTCCTCTTGGCAATCATGGTCTTTACGAAGCGCTAGCAGACTCAAATAAAAAATGTCCAAGAGAGGCCCACTTGCATAAATAATTTGATTTACATTTAGATTTTAGATATTGATGGACTGTGTAGATGTTTGTTACCGCTACTCTGTACATATTGTTTTCTTTTGATTACTTAAAGTTAGAAATTTTACACATTGTTTGAGTGTAATTGAGCTGATTATTGTTCTGTTCATACTAAATGTGTAAAGTAAAATACTCTGTCTTATAGGTACTTAGCAGCAATCGCTGTAGTGAGATAACTCTGGAAGCCATACTACGGCTTTACTGTTCTCGAGAAACAATTATGAAGTTGTATGGAGTTTGTTCGAGTTGGGAATATTATGGAGACCTATAAAAATAAACTCGGAAGCGATTCCATTTATTTAGTTTTACTTGTAGTAGTAGTTCGGCGAACTGGCCTGATATCACGCAAGACCGAGAGTTGTGGAAGTTAAAAGTAGAGGTCTTTGCCCAGCAGTGGGTTACATTAACAGGCTGAAAAAAAAAACTTGTAGTATATCCTACGTGTTGAGTTGAAGATGTCTTGGGAAGAAGAAGGCTCAGTATTTCTTTCTTCTCGGGTGTTCTTTTATCAACAAGCGAAGCGTTCCGCGAGTAAATAATGATAATCCGAAGCGGTAATGTGCGTGCGATTTATTTATAAGCGCGGCGCTAGAGTTGACGCGGCGGCGTCGTTAGGGGCGCCCTTCTCGTGTGTCATTTTAAGGATGTGCCAAATTGAAGGCTCCGCCGGGCGTCATCGCGAGGGGAGACTGATTTATGCCCCGGGCCCCTCGCGCGCCTCTGCGCCTCCGATTAGAGGTTTATACACTCGGCCGAGGTCAGTTTTCTAATAAGTAATAACTACACTAATATGTCACGTGCAGTTTTTATTACGGTTCGGAGATGACGCTTCTCGACTATTTCAGAGTTGAGTCTGTGGCCACTGAGTTGGTGTGGGATGTGTGGGATGTGTTGGAGAGTAAAGGGGAGATTTTTTGAACTTCAAATTAGGTTGGTGGGTTTACAGCAAAAATTGTAGCCTGTGTAGAAAACAATATCATCGGTTGCTGGTGTTCGATTTCTGCTTTTCATTATACCTATTACCGTCATACATGATGCACGCATGATATAAACCAAAACTTGACCAAACGCTAAAAAACTAAATAGACAAAAAAAAAAACTTGTTTTGCCTTTGTTTAATTTCTAGAACGAATTTTTCTCCCAAGACGAGATGGTAGACGGGATGGACAGCGTATAACCGAGGACCAAAAGAAATGGCCAAATAACGAGAAACTTTTGTCTAGCAGTGGGACTGGGCTAAAAAAGAAAAGTTGGCCTTTTTGTTTCGTTTCAAGAATTTGTAAACTGGTTATTCGTATACAAGTAAGATACGACATGTACCGGACAGCCGCCGACGTCCAACTATTAGAGGCGGAATTGCATGCAGCTGCCAGCTAAAACTCTTGTTTAATCTAATAACTGGTCGTGCCTGCCTGCGTCGCTAGTAAACCATACCTCATTCACAGAAACAAGTTAATGGGGAAATCAAAAAATTTTGTGTTCAAACTTGGCTACCTTTGTTTTATCAAAAAGCTTTTGACAGATTGTAAGTATTGTAACGTCACAATAATTTTTTCGCACAATTTATTTTAAGTGTCAAATTATTACTTGTTAAATGGCCTTTCACAGATGAATATTATTATTACTCTTGTTTTTTTCTTTGCCTTATACAATATGTTTACTTCCAATTCCAATTAAAAAAAAAAAATTCACTTGTATTATTAGTAGCCAGGTACGAACACTTATTTTCGAAATTGTCAAACGCCGTAGACTTTTGTCTTTGTAATTTGTATGGGATTACATAACAGAGAGAGCGCTATATTAACTTGTTTCTGTGAATAGGGTATAGTTCGCGCTCGGCCCAGCTAAACGCGTTTCACGCACATCTCACCTCGTTAGAGTTATTACACTTTTATGATGCTCCCGCTGGCTGCTGGACCACTTGGGGACATGTCGATTGCTCTAATGACTGGTAGTAAAGAGTGTACAGTATAAACGCGACGTTTTTCTATCGACGGTCATGAGTGACTGGCGAGATCCCCTCGTGGATAAGTTTGCCTTTGTATATGAAGCTGTTATCCTGTAACTTGTTTTATGTAAAGACAGAATTAAGAATAGAAAAGTCAAATTGACTGCGTTTACTGTTAGTTCAAATTAGAGAGATTCAATGTGCCGATGCTGCCAAAAACATTAAGTGCTCCGCCTGACGCCAATGACGTCATGTTCATTGCTCATTGACATTTGATTTTGAACACGTGTATCTGGTATTATAATCACGTATTTAAATAACTGGCGCCGGGTGTCGCGCTTACGGGAGCGTGTGGTAAATGCGTTGACAGCTGCTACCAAGCGTTAATTACGCCTCAGCGCCCCACCTTCCACGACTATCGCGGATGGGTCGGCGATTTTCTCCTACGGATAAAAGTAATTCCAGGTACCCACATGTACAGTCAGCGTCTGATACATGTATACACTTTAGTACCTTTTCTAATTAACCTCATATTTGAACTCTCGCATGAAATTGTCACTGCGATCACAGTGACAAAGTACCAAAGTGTAACCATGTATCAGACGCTGACTGTACCTACTGCTGTTGGGTTTACTAGGATTGTAATTTATTTAGCTACAGTAGACAATTTGTCTTGTTTGTTGGCGAACAGAGCAGCGTAAAACAGTTTCGTGCTGTGAGAAGGAGTCTTGGCTGAATGCATCTTAGTTACTTCTATTACGTCATTATGTCGTTATGTTATGCTGACACAAAAGCTACGCAAGTCGAAGTACTCAATTTGACGTAATATTTCCTTTCCGTCATCGCTTCTTACGACATCCAGGGATGAAATGGAGTGGTGTTATTATAATCACACGGTAAAAAGTGACACTGAAAGGTTCAAGGAACATAAATTGCATGTCTGTCAAGAATAGCCGGTGGGATAAGACAGCGATTGTTGGGAATTTGCTACAAATATAGACATAATACATAGGTAATCATTGGATCGAACTTTTTGCAATGGCATAACTTTTTAATTTACATTTTAGGATGACTAGTGAAGTAGTTAAGATCAGATAATAAAAGAAAAATGAAGCTGTGATAACGGATACAAGATGTCGTCATCATATGAAATCCAAAATATACAAATGCAAGCCCAGACGATACTTTTCGGAAATTTTCAGTATCTCGTAGTGCGATGCAAATACAAGAAAATTAAACTCGGGTAGTTCGAAAACCTCACTTGGCTGTAGGGGATTATTCGACACTTAAGCCATTATGGTGTCTTCCTATACCCACTTCTGCACAATTTTGAAAGACAGCTGCGGAGAATATTGTGCAGAATCGTGAGTAGGAAGAAACAATGGCATAAGTGTCGAATAGTCCGCTGCAGGTACGGTCAAGGACTTTAATTCATAAGCC
Source organism: Adoxophyes honmai (assembly GCA_005406045.1). Classification (NCBI taxonomy): domain Eukaryota; kingdom Metazoa; phylum Arthropoda; class Insecta; order Lepidoptera; family Tortricidae; genus Adoxophyes; species Adoxophyes honmai. Next base: position 86,391 of record BHDV01045429.1, read on the forward strand.
ACCATGGAACCTTTTCAAAGAAAAAAAACATCACGATTTCCCTTTATAGTTGATGGGAGGTCACTATGACGTTTACTGTGGATTGGTTCTATGGTGGCTCATGGATTAAAGTCCTTGACTGTACTTACTGGGGTGATACCGACCAACTTATGGTTTCATTCAATTCAATTCATGGCTGTTGACTCGGTAAAACTTAAAAATAAATTTAATTACAATTTCTGTACATGTATTGATGCTCACAAAACTATTAATTTTGTACATACTCTAAATTGGATAAATTTTTAATAATTTTATATGGCCTCACTTTCACGAACGGCGAACAAAATGTCCGAACATTCACAAAGGGGATTTTGAACAATCGAAACATTCACGGTATTGGTATTTAATGTCCAGGGTATTACCGTATTACCTACTTGATGCGATGGATAGTATTACCAATGAAATAACATACATACATATTGACGGCCGGATAGCCCAGCGGTTAGAGAACCTGACTGTGACGCTTAAGGTCCCGGGTTCGATCCCCGGTCAGGGCAGATGTTTGTATGATGAATACGAATGTTTGCTTTCGAGTCTTGGATGTTTATCTATATATAAGTATGTTTATCCGTTGTCTAGTACCCATAACACAGGCATTAAATTGCCTACTTTGGGACTAGATGATTGGTGTAAAAATTGTCCAGAGATATTTATTTATATTTATTTATATATTTATAAACAAAAAAAAAAAAAAAATGAAATAACATATGAAAATGTACGTTTGTTGTCAATGGGTATGATTAAATACAATTGAATTACCCTTTATTGAAGATCAAAAAACGATACAAATTAGATGGAAACCCACAAAATGAGATAGTAGTTTGTACAGCAAAATTTATGACAAGTTATAAAATGATTTAAATATTTTTTACATGTATAAAAACCAATTTGAAATAATAATAAATTAATTGAACCTATTTTTCTCAAAGGTATTTCTTGTTTGTATGGCTGTTGAACTGATTTAAACGAAAAGTTTACTTTGTGCCCTAGAGCATAAAAACTGACTATACTACAGACCGATAGGTACTTAAAAGATGGTAAACAATCTTGACGTGTCTTTTTATTTAAACATACACTTTATAAATCTGGGGGCACGGCCGTGCCCCCACCAAGTCGAGCAAAAAAGCGTCACGGCCGTACCATCCTTTTCTCGAAGCAATTCAGACCATTTTCGACCCCCTGTAACTTCGTTGTAGATAAAACTAGAAGACTGAAATTTTCATTAACCATGCAGGCATTTTAAAGACACGTATATTTCAAATTTCATTTAATTTGAACCAGTACTTTAAGAATTATAACGGGTCAAATTTCTTAATTTTGTCACTCACTCACTCACTCACTCACTGACTGACTGACTCACCGATCATCAAAAGTCTAAGGCACTTCTAGCAGACCTAGAAGCTTCAAATTTGGAATATAAGTAGTGTTTGGTGTATGAATTAAGGAAAAACTAAAAAAACCGGCCAAGTGCGAGCCGGACTCGCGCACGAAGGGTTCCGTACCAAAAATTGCAAATAATCAGAATTTTTGTATGGGAAAAAAGTAGAATGTCTGCAAAATACAAAAAGATGTGAGATCCCATCAAAAACAATACTTGTCAAAAAAAACCAAGTCTCGCAACTCAGTTGTTCTGCGGTAAAAAGTTGTGAGATCCATGTAATACCAAGTCCGTATAACATGGTATAAATAAATATATCGAGACTTGGCCAACGCCTGAAAACACATGTAAATTCAATTATTTAGTGCGATGGCCAAGTCTCGATATATTTATTTATACCATGTTATACGGACTTGGTATTACATGGATCTCACAACTTTTTACCGCAGAACAACTGAGTTGCGAGACTTGGTTTTTTTTGACAAGTATTGTTTTTGATGGGTCAATATCTTTACATTTTACAATTTAGGTATGAAAAAATCATTTACTTTCATAATTGAATTGTATATTGTAACGATTTTCATTTTAAGACTGTGTATTTCAATAAAAAGACATGTCAAGATTGTTTACCATCTTTTAAGTACCTATCGGTCTATAGTATAGATCGTGAACAGTCGCGTGCAATAATATGTAAACGTTTCCTAATCAACCACATCATTTTGTACGGTGAATTTGTATACTTAATTACGATGCCTTGTGTGGGTACATATTTTTGGAAATTAGGAAACGTTTACATATTGATGCACGCGACTGTACGCAAAACATGAAAACAAACTTCAAGAATTGAAAAGAAAATTGTTTTGGATATGGATGATGTTGTGTGGATATTAATACAGTTGATCAAGACGGTTCCATGACACGACATCGACGTCGAAGAACACAACCGTTTTGACAAGCTCTAAACTGCTAAACGATGAAATTACTTCTGCTCAGTTCACATGCTTTCAATTATCCGAATACCCATATTTCCCCTGGACAGCTACCAGCGATTAGCGCCGCGCTGCCCTGGCGCCGGCCGTCCGCCACAGACTCATTTGCATCTCGACACAGCGCCGCCAACCAGGCTTCCGAGCCTCATCACCTAACGACTCGTACGCTTTCATTTATAAATACGCCAGTTTTCGGTACAAATAACGAGCAGTGAAGATCAAGCCGAGTAAATTCTATGCTAAATATCTACTACTACTATCTAAATGTTGTGAAGCAAAGCAAATTCGGTTTGAGTACATCACATTCATTTTAATTATTTATAAATTTAACCCCGTGTGGTGTTGGCTTAAAATAACACCTCTACATTTCTTCCGTGGATGTCGTAAGAGGCGACTAAGGAAATAGGTTAAGGTCGATTTTAGGCGACAAGCTAGCAACCTGTCACCATCAGACCTCTAAGTAAAAAGCTAATAATGTTGGAAGTGGCTATTAAATGTGAATTAGCCATGGTTTTGTCTATGTAGTAGTGTTTCATGTGTTCTGCCTACCCCATTTGGGAATGCATACGTGATGTATGTATTTTTATGTATGTTTAAATTTAGTTGGGTAATGGAGGCAATCATGAGAAGTCGGAACGGTTCGTTAGTTAACAATAATTTCATGAATGAGTCCCCAATTTTTGGAGATCTAATTTTGTGAACAGTAGCGCCTACCTAGTAATAGTGTTTGTAACTTAACGAACTCACTATTTATCATGTTACCTGCGAAATAAATTCATATTTTTAAAGAATTGTTTGATGATGTTACACGGTGTGGCACGCTTTAATGATTAATTTGATTGGTAAAAGTTTGCTTATGCGCTCAGACTTCGCGATACCATAAGCCGTGTCATTTTGATTCTACGTAAAAATATGTCGTACGTATCAACAATTATGAGGCACACTGCTTTGTAATTTAACGCTCGCGTCGAAAAGGCATCAGTAACCATTCATTTTGCCAAACATCAACGCTCGAAATTGTGTAACAGCACAATTACATTAGGTAACCTAATCGCGCCCGTACTAATGAAGTTAAGCGTATCTGTCGGCGCGGCTACACCCTCAATTAAATTCTCATTATGGACAATACGCAATACCTTGTCATTTGCCTAGAGTGTAAAGTCTGGTGTACGTAATGCGTAGGTAGGGAAATCCGAAAATAGTTTATCCTGAGATGAAACTTTTAAAAAGCTATTTTATACAATGGATGTTCACTCTGTGTTCATTCTGGCATAATTTTGAGACGATTCCTGTAGTATTTTGAAGACGCATTGAAAGGTCCCTTAAAACTGTTTATTACAACACAAGGTAGTGTTTTTAATGTTTCCATTTTTTTTCTTGTGAACTTACAAATTTCTATTTTACATTTACTTGATCGCTTCTAAGCAATTTAAATTCAACATCGATTTTTTTTCATGCAAGCATCTTCACCGCGTGCGGTGGCAGACTGTATCTTGTTTCATTTGTATACCATTAGTAGCCTAATAAATTAAGGTTAATTAAGGTAAGAACCTCGGAATCCGAGATACCCAGCTGGAAGTTTTGTAAATATTTGCATATTGAGGCCCTAAAAGTTGTCTCAAAACCTACATATTCTAGGGTGTGAGCGACTATTAAATTTCAAGGTCAAAAGTCACAAAAATCTGTTTTTTGCGCTTCTTTTGTAAATATCTCATTTCCTATGGATTTTTGCTATTTGTGTTTCTTATCAATATTGTAGAATACAAAATTCTCTACAAGTTCTGTTTTTTATTTTTTTTATACGGTGAACCGATTTCGAGATAGAGGGCGGAGAGCGCGCGGTCATAACATCACTTTGGGTCGACCGGTCTCCGATCGAAAACGCGCCATTATATACTTGATGAACTATCGATAGATCAATGATTATAAATATTTGATTAGTTAAATCAATGTGGCTTTGGGTTGGCTGCTGACTGTCTTCGTTTTTTGGCGTAAATTAGAAGATGTGTCCCTCTACCCTGGATTTTTGCAATTATAGTTGATTTTTTTCTATGTACCAGACCAGCAGGTTTTCGATTTTTGACGTAAAATGAGGTGACCCACTAAGTTCAATATTTTTTGTAAAGGAGGAATGTCGATTTCGACAGTAGTTTGGTTGGGCTCTAGTGCTTTCTAATCAGGGTCACCAGGTACTCCAGATCTTCAATTATATCAATTTTTATATTTTTCCCTTTATGTAGTCATTAATCCCTAATTCTGTACCAAATTTCAGCTTTGTGAGTTTATGGGAAGTAGGTACTAGTTCTATTTTGATGATCATGAGTGAGTGAGTGAGTGTCGAAAATGCGAAACTTTGCTTTCGTTTAACTTCGGTACTAAATGACCTGCTGATTTGAAATTTTGTATTTTAAGTATGTAATTATAGCTTACTAGATGACAAAAATTTCAGCGTTCTGGTCTTATCCAGAAGTGCTCAAATAGGTGCCTGAAAACGCAGCGAAATGGATCCAGTAAAGGATGGAACGGCAGTGCTTGCTTCGCGCTCGACTTGGTGGGGGCACGGCCGTGCCCCCGACCATCAACTTCTGCAGCATTTTGAAGTTTTACAATATCTGTGTCGTTTTGGCCATCGAAGTACCCAAGGCCTTAAGTGATGCTGTGACCGCGCGCTCTCCGACCTATATCTCGAAAACGGTTCACCGTATAAAAAAAATAAAAAACAGATCTTGTAGAGAATTTTGTATTCTACAATATTGATAAGAAACACAAACAGCAAAAATCCATAGGAAATGAGATATTTACAAAAGAAGCGCAAAAAACAGATTTTTGTGACTTTTGACCTTGAAATTTAATAGTCGCTCACACCTTAGAATATGTAGGTTTTGAGACAACTTTTAGGGCCTCAATATGCAAATATTTACAAAACTTCCAGCTGGGTATCTCGGATTCCGAGGTCATTTCCTAACCTTATTAGACTATAGTATTGCGCCCTGTCTGGCCGCGCCGCGTCGTCTGAGAGCTGACATGTAGTGTCCGACCGAAGGTGTAATTTTGGCCGAAGCCGAAGCCGAAGCCGATTAATCGGCTTTCATCAAAACCTTCGGCCGAAGCCGAAGCCGAAGCCGAAGGTGTGTTGACCCCATGTTGACCCTACGAAATACGAGAATTTGCTAATTGTAAAAAAAACGACAGTAAATTATGCGCAGTTTTCGCTTCTAAATCAAGTGTGACTATGTTATTATGTATGTGTTGTCAGTAATTTATATAATTAACTGCAAGTAATGCGATCGGGCTGGCGAAACGCTGTCCTGCTAAGCGCTGAGCACTATCCGTCTCGCTCTGGCATCGTTTGTTCAATTTAAAATCACAACTTGTAAACCTTCGGCTTCGGCCAAAGCTTCGGCCAAATTTTGGCCGAAGCCGAAGGTTTGGCCGAAGGTGGTATTTTTGGCCGAAGGTGGCCGAAGCCGAAGCCGAAGCCGAAGCTTCGGTCGGACACTACTGACATGTTATTTTCATAATCGACTCATTCGACAGGCGACGTACATGCTCCAAAACAATATTACAATGAACTCAAGTGTCACATCGGATGAGGTTATATGTCAGCGTGCATGTTTGTTGGGTTTGAACGCGCACGCAGTCGACTGTATGGAATAATTAATTTATGTTGATAGTTGAGTACTTACTGACGATCTTCTTGTTTCTTGCATAATTTTATGATAATTTTATTGTTCAGTGAATACAGCACGAGTGCCGCGTAATTTATACTTATGACATTTAGAATATACATTATGTTGGATATATATTCAACAACTTTTGTTTTATCCTATTCAAGGAATACTTTTCATCTTGCTGTTGTTACTTGTAATTATGACGACTGCTCCTAGTTTTAGTTGAAAATCTTTGCCTTTCATTCAGACCCAAAGTCTTCTTTTCGCGCGTTAGCAGTTCCTTTTTCTCTTTTTCATCACATCCATAGGTGAATATTGGTCCTTCCAGTTCAAGCAAAGCAACACACACCTACAGCTCCATTTTCGAGAATACTAACACCCTACCGGCCTTAACTTTTTAGATCAGTTTCTTCAGTCCATTTGTTGAATTTGATGGAGATACGTTGACGATTTTTTATCTGCTACCTGCCAGTTTCCTTACTTTTGATTCTATCTTAATGCAACTATCAGCTCATAATATTTTCTTGGTATAATATAGGGTTGGTGTAAAGATGATCGGTCAAGTGGTGTTTGAGCGCGGGCGCGGCGGCCACGCCTCTGTTTGCGGCCAGTGTTTGACCGCTTTCTTTATGGCGACCAGCCCTCGCCAATACAGTTACAAGTTATTGTTGCCGTCGAAATTGTTCGATCCTAGACGATGAGCCAGTAAGAATAGTTGTAGGGAATGTGTGGTTGTATTATAGCTGATACTTTTACGCGTTTTCGTTGTTTGAATTTGAACGGTTCGCCGGTTAGAATTGCCTTTAATTTTAACAGTTCTGCGTCGAACAGTATCACGCCCTTCTCACTGATAGATGATGGCAGACAAGGTAGACTAGGTTATGTCCTTTGTGAACCCGCCGGCGTTTCGATATCAGATACAATAATATTCTTGCCTCGCTTTTATTGTAAGCTAATTGAGCAATAATGATATTGTTCGTTAATTAGAGCTCAAAGAGTCCGTCTATTATTACAATTATGTCTTCATGTCCGGTACTGTGCTGATATAGGATCTTGATTTTAGATTAAATTATCTGTTGCCCGCATCTCCGTCTACGTAGAGTTCTTTTATTGCAATCACACGAGACCAATGTATTTTACAGTATAAAAAGTAGCCTATGTGAATCCAGGGTGTCAGCTTCCTACATGTCGAATTTCATCAAAATTGGTTCCACCTTTTGGGCATGAGGAAGTAACAAACATACACACCCACTCAGAAACTTTCGAATTTGTAATATTAGTGTGAATGTGATTTAGGGGGAAAAAACCTGTTTTGAAATCCTAACTCTCTCTCTTCCTCTCTATCTCTATCTCTATCTACAATCCGCTTTTGTAAGTTACGAGGCACAAATGTTTTGTACTAAATGTACATAAAATCACGTCTGTGTTCCCAAATGAGGTAGGTATGCAGAGCACACGAAACGTGACATAGACAAAACCATAATTATGACTTATGACTATAACACGCTTCGCAGTCACTTCTAGCATAGTTTTAGGTTTGCAAAGATGGTTGCCAGCCTGTCGCCTAAAACATACCTAAACCTATTTCCTTAGTCGCCTCTTAGGACATCCACGGAAGAAATGGAGAGGTGTTTTTCTATCCCGACACCACACGTCATTATACTAAATGTATTTATGTATAACTAGCTTTCTGCCCGCGGCTCCGCCCGCGTGGAACTCGGTTATATTGCGGTATAAAGCACAACTATAAGAAAACTTCTCGTTTCAAACGACACACGGCGCCATCGATCTATCATCTATCGATCGGTTATCGATTAATATCGATCTATCATCGATCGATATCGATCTATCAAGCAAACTATATTTTTGTTTTCCCTCGGGAACTTCAATTTTTACCGGGATAAAAAGTAGCCTATGTCACTCTCCATGCCCTAAACTATCTCTACCTAAAAAATCACGTCAATCCATCGCTCCGTTTAGCCGTGAAAGACGGACAAACAAACAAACAAACAAACAAATACACTTTCACATTTATATATTAGTACGGAGTACGGATTAGGAATGCAGTCGTGATGTATTTCTATATGTATTGTAGCCTAAATAGGTACGTGCCACTGTTGGACACAGGTCTCCTCTTAGTGTATACGTTGTATAGATAGTAAACTGTTTGTTCGTTCCTATTGGAAATTATCAGTGTGAATACCTTGTACTCGGGTTTTTGTACTTTCCCTTTTTCATCGTACTCACATATCTTTACACCGAAATGGCCCTTCAAAGCAACCTTCATTCCCTTTTTACCTAAGCTTCCCTGTAAGTATTTCAAAATAATAACTCAAAGAGGCCTCTATCTCATCAGGATCGATCCCGTCAATGTTGTCACCGGGCCCGGTCGGCCGTGCTTCGGGTCACAAAGCATGAAAACTACCGTCATGACATTCGTTCTCCACTAAAGATTATAACTTCCGGACAAACACGAAGTGAGGCGCTGGAAAAGGGTCTTGAAAAAAAAAAAACCGGTGATACAATCTGATTTTTCATCAAGATAACATGATCAGGTTAAGGTATAATTAGTGTCTCACTGCTGGGCAAAAACCCTCCCCTTTTTTATAATTCTTGACTTTTTTTAATTCTCCTTTTTATGAGGCTGTACATAATTAGCAAATACACGACTATAGTTCATAAAATAAACCCGTATGGTGAATTTCATGAAGAATCAAGAGTATTTTTTATTAAGTAGCAGTCACATAATTACAAGTACTTAACTAAGTAGCAATTTGTTTTGATTTCGCTTAGGCTTAATACGTCCAGTCCTTAAGCGGTGGAACTATTATACCTAATAAGCATTTAAACCCCGTGTGGTGCTGGGTTAGAATAGCACCTCCCCCTTTCTTCCCGTGGGTGTCGTAAGAGTCGAGTCTGGGAAAGGGTTAGTGTATTGTGGGCGATGGGCTAGCAACCTGTCACTGCAATATCACGTTTAACCATCTGGTTACCCTAAAATTGCTAAACGTGGCACTGGATTTTTGAATTCATGTGCTCTGCCTACCTCTCTTGTGAATACAGGCGTGAGAATATGTATATATGTAAGCTTTTAAAAATTCCAACTCCCGAAATCCATCCGTCAGAACAGCACACGCGAAATTATGCAGCATTGTACGTGCGCTGCCGTGGAACGCACAACCAGCGGCATTATTGTCTTGTGTGCATTGATTGTTGTGCAAGCGCGGGTGCAATTTTTCACAGTATTTGCGGGCGCGGCCAGGGCTCCATTCCCTATGATTTCATTATTTGCTTTCAATCAGCATTGTGAGCCGGCGGAGCGGTCGCGCCCTGCCACATCTATCCGAAGCGAATTTTGTTTGGTTTCGTTTTCGGTTGCTGTTTGTTGTTGAGTTACCAAGATTTTTACGCTATTGGGTACGGTTTCTGTAATTTCATGCCGGTCTCCGATATCTTTTTACCTTTTTTCAGCTGTTCGTATTTTGCATGTTTTATTAAATTGTGTTTTTGCATCTCTTCGCAATTTCGAATGTATCCCATGAACACTTTAGATTTTTTGTTTGAACGTTAATTGGAGGAATGCTTTGCGCGTTTTTAATTGTATTTCGATTTCGTCGTTTCGCGTCAGACCCGGTATAGAAGGACTATGTCCCGAATGACAACTGTCCGCATGCTTGGATTGTAGCTAGTATGCAACTGCGCCGGTTGCAACGATTTGGCCACTCCACAACAGCTGCATTGGCTAAACCAACCTTTCGACGTATAAGACACTTCGACCTGGCACCACTGTAGCCACCAGCCAGCTGGTACCACTGTGGTCTTGATAATAATATAACCGTGCAGTCAAACGTGAAATAATTTCGCTCATATTTCTGCAATACCTACCCTCTTACAGATGCACTTCGGAAAATATTAACAAAACGATCGGATATATTCTTGGTCCGCCTTATTGACATGAAATATGCAGAGGCATCATATGAATCTCAATAATCTTGGCTCTATACTTCCTCAATATCGATCCTCAATATCTTGAACCGTTTCGTAGCGTCGCGTAGCAGGTCTACGAGGTGCTACGTTTTCGTAGCGCTTGCGTCGTTTTGTCGCGTTCACCTGTTCGTGAATGAAGGGCCATCGGGCCGTGAGATTGTTGTCGCTCATTAGCTCGTAGGATGTCCGCCGCCTGAACGCCTTCCGTTCATTTCCAATTATGAAGCCAGACGTAACGTGCGCACATCCTTGCGGACGTCGCGTCGGCCCGTAGCCCGTGCATCAGGCGAATGCACTTATTAATTTATTATAGTAATAATTATAGTAATTGGTTTTTTTCAATGCTCTCAAGTACCGCTTACAGTAACAGATTATTTGTAGATTTTACCAGAGACACACACACACACACACACACATCCTAACGCCCGTCACCGCCACGCCAGAGACAAGTCATTAATTATAAAGCTGACAAAATTCGCACTAACAGATGTGTGTATGAAAGCAGGGTCTGACTGTCTTACGTTTACTATGGAACTTGACCCCTTTCATAGAGCGCCATCTAGTGAAACTCACATTTCTGAGGGATGGACGTTTTTATGAACCATGTCAGCCTATGATTACTAGACTCTGGTTATGCTTATATCTAATAGATCAATCGAAATCTTGACTGTTAATTATTAGGAAAACTGTGTAGCGAATATTCTCATTACAAACATCGCCTCCAAATTGCAGAGAAACCGACTTAGGGATATTGAAAATGTATTGATGTTGTTGTCACAACGCCTCCCCGTCCAGGCTGAAAGGTGATGCCATATCAAAGCGCAATTGGAAAGAATCCCCACAAAGTGGCCGCTTTTTGCGCGTAACTTTTAAACGTCAAATACCCGCAACATTCACCGCGCGCCGCCTTTCAAACGACTCTTGTCGCAATTTGCCGTACGACTCCTTATACGTGGTAAGAAATAACTTTAACGATCCGGCCAATCATTAGGTAGAGGGGCTTATAAAAATAATTCTGTACAATTCTACCTTTGATACTCGTGTATTTGACTAGCCTCGCTTACTTGATTGGGTATTATAATTCTATATTTATATTCATCTACTTGATGTTTGAGACTTTTCAAAAGTAATTTCGTTTTATTAAAATATTCCCAGTCATTTCTTAAATCTTATTTATTCTATTCCGATTCCAGAGCAGATACACTAAAAGATTTCGTGCCCGTCGCGCTCAGTGGGGACCTAATGCAACAGGCGTCCCGGCTCGGAGGCCGAGGCGGGCGCCATTAACGGCGACATACGGCAATTGTTGCCGCTTACGGATCGGAAGTCTATCGCGATATCCTCGGCATATCAAGATTATCGTTTAGCGTTATGCCCGGCGACAAGGAAAAGCTCTCGGCTCGCCGCGCCCCGCCGGCTCCCGCGGCGCTTCGAGTGCCACTTTCGCTGAGTCTTCAGACCCGACGTCTATGCACTTGTGTGCAGCAGTTACTCCGCTGTTTGCTCTGATCGTTACTTTGTTTCTTTTTTGTTGGCCTTTAGAGGGTATAGGTCGTTTCGATCTGGATTTGCTGCCGTATGTCGCTACATACGCCATATTCCAACGCCAAACAGACAAATTCAAGCTAAGATGCGCTCGCTATCTTCAACGTTTCTCGGTAATGGTAACACTCAAGTTTTTTCTCCAGTATGTTTTCAGTATCGAGAGAAGCCGAAATTAACATAAATTTCGTCTTACCTCAAGGGTTTCTTCACAAGTTTGTTCCGTGCTTCCTCAGTTTAGTTTCGGTTCGCAAACAATAACAGTGTGGCGCCCGCGGGCGATCCACTAACCGATGTTTGTGTTTTCCATTTACGAGCCGTATCGTGCCTTCATTTCTGAACTAAATTGTAGGTCCGAATCGGACCTAAACGTGTGTGCTGCTTGAACTTCTCCGAAAAGCCTAATCTAAAACTTATATCGTCATGGTATCTGTCTTCTTGTCACCATAATGAATTTCGTGGTGTGCGTCTTCCATAGAAACGGGCGATAGTATTTCGTACGTACCTGTATCGATTCCATTTCAATGCTGCGAAAATAAAAGCAAGATAAGTAAATAACCAAATGAAACGACTCTTTCGTCTTGAATAAGCATCTAACGAGCTGGCTACCGTTTACTATTACTCGTTTCTCATCGAAATAGCCACACATCACCGCATTTATCTGAGAATCATAAGCCTTTGAGGCAATCAATATGACATATTTAACATGGAATAGAAACATACGGGCGGGTCGGCGCGGCGTGCGTCGGCGGCGCCCAGCCGCGCGCCGGCCCGGCGCCGCCCCCCGCCGCCGATCATTGCTCGCCATTATCCCTCCAGTATTAAGCCACTTAGCTCAATCATGATTAATGTTTTACCGAACGCGACCCGACCCGACGCAAATAGAAAAGTTATTTACTCAGCGTCGTAATTAGGCATTCACGACGAGTCGTAGACGCGCTGGGGGCTGTCTGCCGCGCAGGCAACTAACCGCGCCGCGCCTCCGATGCGTGACATTTATTTACTTAGCACGCTGTTTTCATGCTTCTTTACGTCGTGCCCGTCTGCTTCAGCATTCTCTGACCGAGCAACGGCTACACCAATACGCGCACGCCTTGATTTGCACTTTCTGGAGAAACAAAATAATTAGCCTGCAATTAAAATTAAGTATTTATCATTTTGTGTCTGTAATGCATTTGATTCTAATCGTAAACCAGCTCTACATGTTGATAGCTCTGCGCTGGTGTCGTTTCATCTCTTTGCCGTTAATTAAAGGGATTATGCGACTGCTCGGCTTTATGTAACAACAACACTATCCGATAGCGCTGCAGTTCCAGCTAATTGCGACACGATTGTAAACTACGACAGTTCACACGATATCTGAACGATATTCTAAAGTTCCGAGAGATTTTATTTTTAATTGGAATGCAATCGATATTTATTTGCCAAGAGGTGCGTCTTACTCAGTTAAAAGTTAATTATTTAGTGTTTATAACATAACAACAGTAGGATGTCATTTATAATTAGACTTTATTTTTCTTGTTGTTCGCTCGAAGCCCAGAATTCGGCAAAATTTTAAGATGTTTTATTTCTATTTGAGTAAGAAAATAATCCTCTTTACTTCTTGTTTTTGTATGATTTAAACTGAGCAAAAGAAAATAATTAGAAAAACATTTTCACCAACCTTCGATTTAAAAAGGATAAGACTAATTAGGCAGTTTCTTTGTATTTTGATTCTGAAAATACTTTAAGTATATTTTATCTTCAGATGGGTACCAACCTACTTGAATAATACCTAGTTATAAACAGGATACCCTTGTCTAAAATAGATTCGAGTGTTCGATAAAATGTTTAGTATTTATTTTCGTTTTTCTTTGTCTCCAACTTTAAAATCTCATTTTAATACGGCTAGCTGTAGAACTATCGCGCAGCGGCCTGGCGCGTCCGCAGCGATTCACGTCACGAACACGGCCGTTTTGTTTGCGTTTCCACTTGCTTTAATACGTAATTTGTTGTGAATGCTTCCAAATTGGCACACTGGCAGCCTGCATCCCCACGCCGCGCCGTTCGAAGTACAAGGACAATCGAGGCGGACTCTCCGAGTTAACAGAATATACCTCGATATAAGCATGCATACTTGTATTGTACTAAAGTATTGTTGTGTATTGAACGTATTCTTCTAATGAGTCGTAAGTAGACTACAGCAGTAGACAATAGGACAAAGGGGATGATTCTAGCTAGTCGTTCTAGCTCCTAAAGTATTATGACGGCATACCGCGCGGAGCTTGGTCGATATGTGCATTCTTTTAACCAACTTAGTAGAAAACAAGCGCGAAGGAGCAAGTACGATTATTCGTTTCTAGAATATTGTGAAACATACATACATTAGTACATACATACGACACGCCTGTAATGGAAAATGAGGTAGGCAGAGCACATTAAACGTTACATAGTCGAAACCATGATTACTTCGTTTCATAGCCACTTGAGAATGTTGTTAAAAACTGAACTAATCGCGACTTCGCGACCTATGAAATGCATTTGTTTTAGCACTTTATGGCCAGTGAAGAAGTTATCCTTATTAAAATTATACTTACCCTTCTATGGAAAGTCTCTTCTGTTCATTTGAAAAGGATCGCTTTATAAACCGACGCTATTCCACGCACTAATTCATTAGCGCGTCATAATCATAAACCTAACCGAACCTACTCATCTCACCTCCCTTGCGAAAGGGATTCGGCCGTTGTATTTACATTGTGCCCGCGCCTGACATATTTTTTGATAGACTGCTCGTAACAGAGGCCGCGGAGGTCACTACACTTGATAATAATATCGCAGACGGGCCCTTTTGTGCCCCGGTCCGGAAGTAGCAATTTTTCCATGACATCCGGAGCCGGCCCCCGCGGCGCTGTCCTCGCCACTCCGTCGCTGACACTGCTTGCAAAATGTGGGACTAATTCGTTTGTCATACCTAAATCTCACGTTCCGTTTCAAGAGCGTACTCTGCCTTTGCAGTAAATAAAATGGGTGGCTTTGTAATTGTGCCCAAAAGGACAGTGTTGCACTTCAAAAGGTTAGTGCTGTTTGTCAAACGGGAAAAAAATACTAGCGGAGATTTTCAAAATGTACCTGTACCGAAGCTAGCGCGATGATTTCGGAAATACTATAAATCGCCATTAGCATGTTACATGGCTTTGGAGTATCTGTATTAACCGTCGCCCTTTATATTAAGTACTAGCTTTTGCCCGCGGCTTCGCTCGCATTAAGTTCGGAATGACACAGAAGAGATCTCAGAATTATTTGAATACGATGCTGTAGACGATATGTATATTATGTCTTTCAATTTGGGAATAGGATGAAAAGATTCTAGGCATATGCTACATAGAAAACATTGATAAATTGCGGCATGCTCCATAAATACTTTACACCCCTCATTTTAGAGAAGTGATGGATTATAAAAAGATAAAAAGTAGCCTATGTCACTCACTCTCCATCCCTTCGACTATTTCCATCTTACCGCATGTCAAATTTCAAGCGTCTAACGTCTAACTTAAGCGGTTTAGATTTTTCATACAAAGGGATTCTCCTGCTAATTCCCGTTCCCGTGGGAATTCCGCAATATCCTGTTGCAACTAAGCTTAAAGTTAACTAAGGTACCTGCATGCCAAATTTCAAGCGTCTATCTTAAGCGGTTTAGATTTTTCATACAATGGGATTTTCCCACTAATTCCCGTTCCCGTGAGAATTTCGCAATATCCTGTTGCAACTAAACTTAAAGTTAATTAAGGTACCTGCATGCCAAATTTCAAGCGTTTAACGTAAGCGGTTTTTGATTTTTCATACAACGGGATTTTCCCGCTAATTCCCGTTCCCGCGGGAATTTCGCAATATCCCGTTGCAGCTAAGCTTAATGTTTACTAAGGTACCTGCATGCCAAATTTCAAGCGTCAAACGTAAGCGGTTTTTGATTTTTCATACAACGGGATTTTCCCGCTAATTCCCGTTCCCGTGGGAATTTCGGGAATTCCTTTCTTAGTGCACCTCTACAGTACCTAAGCTACGTCCCTTCCAAATTTCAAGTGCCTACGTTTAGCCGTTTAGGCTGTGCGTTGATAGGTATGTCAGTCAGTCAGTCAGTTTCTCCTTTTATATATATAGATACCTATGCCAGAGAATTACTTCCTGACTTGTATTGTGAGCTGGTGAACTACGGAGCTTTATTATCGCATCCCGTTAATTGGTTAATTTACTAAGTGTCGATGCGTCTCAGCTCCGCCCGCGCTATTGAGCGCAGGCTTTGTCCCACTAAACTACGAGAGCCTCTCTGCCTCCGTTACGAATTCTAAGAGAATACTTTCGATTAATTTCGTTTGGTCGACAGCTCGTTTTAATAATTTACCCCAAATTGTATTTATTCTACACCAGTAACCGCCATGTCTTCGCTTTTCAAACTTCAACCCTCCCCTACACATTTTAAGGTCTACGTCAGCCTGTCATATGGAGCTTCGTTGAGCCCAACACAACCATTTTAAGTAGTTTTTGGGAAGGGAGACTCGACGGTGCAAATAAACAAGCGTACTGTTAACTGTTAAATAACTCTCAATAGACAAATTATTTTCAGCCCTCAGAAACATTTGTAAAACCATGAGCTTGATACGACTTTCCTTACGACAAAGTCTGAGGAAACCGCACGGCCGGCAAGTATTAATTTTTCATTAGTAACCATTTTAAGCTCTAATTATTCAACGTGCAAGTAGTATTTGTATTTTGGCGAAGAATTTGTAGCTACATCATGCCATATCGTCGCAATTGGTTTCATTATGCTGAATGAAGGCTATCATAAAAGGGACACATGTTTGCCTGCGTAGGCATTAGTTAGTGAGAACTCTTGGCTGAGTGTGGGGCGCGCGGCGGATCAAGGGTAGTCATGACGATGCCCCGCGACCTCTCGCCTCTGTTATTAAGCTCCTCTCAAACAATATGCCGCAAATTGAGTTAACTCACTAATAATGGTATCGCGACCGCATAGGGCTCGACTCGCCCATTGAGGATGAAGGCAATCTTGCCTCTCCCTCCCTCGGCGAGCGTCTATTACCTTTTATTCGATTTGCCGAGATTAATAGCTGCGACGTGTGTAACCTTAAATTACTGTTTTTCGTAGCCGCGATTGCTGTTTTCACAGTATGGGTGGTTTCAGAGTCGTGTCTGAGACCGTAATGTCTCCACTGGCGAACGTGCGTTGAACGCGGCGGCACGCCTCGCCGCAGCGGGCTTGTAGAGCGCATTAGCCTCCCCGCCGCCGCGCGAGCTATGATTTCAATTATTGTTTGACGACGTTATTTCTCGTGTGTTTATTCGGGGCGCATTTCACCATTTTTTACTTCACCCTTCCTCCCTCATATTTGCTCGCACAAACATGGCTGCGGAGGTGCGCCGTAGAACCTCGGAAACTGATATGTTTGGCGCGCCGGCTGAGATGTTTGAACAAGACGTGGCTACAAGCCGAATCGAATTGAGTGCAGTTACTTTGAGGACCTGCCAACCTCATCCGAATCTTGTGTGCTTTGTAAAATATTTAGCTGCAAAGGTAAATGTTAAAATTGACGGAGCTAAAGAGCAAGAAACAAAATCGATGATATGACTACACCCACCCGTTTGACCCTCGGATTGACCAACCGTGAATTTATCAAACCGAAACGTCTGTTTGACCAACAATCCGCCCTTTCTGGGGCAATATGCACCCCAAGTTTGGCGTTCGTGTCCCTCCGGAGTGTCCATCAGGGCTCAGCTTATTTCCTTACATTTTATTTTTCAATCGTTGTCATTCTTTGTTTGTTGGACTTTCCGAAACAAAAATTGAGGTTTATAATATTTTGTTTGCTTTTTACGTTACCTCTTGCTTAATATTTTATTTTCCCGGCCACAAAACACATAAGCAACAGTTTATTATGTCGTATTAGTTGTAGGTGAAGCGTCAAGCCGTCCGTCGCGCCCATTGTGTCCTATTGTGTGTGACACTGAGAACTTAATGGACTGCCACACTCCGGCCTCGGACGCGTCACATGAATAGTAGCTAGATAAGGGTATCAAATTATCCTCAGACTTATATAATAATCCAATTAGCTCTTATAGCAACTCGATCACCCCACGAGCCAGACAAAAGATCTACTAATAATTGATCAAGACAGTTTACTTTAGCGATATTTATAAAAGAGATTACACAAAATTTATAGCTGGTGTATACCATTGTTAATCATAGCACTTTTAGTATGACGTTCCGAGTAAATTTGTAAAGAGCAACGAGGTGTGACACTGAGTGAGCTAAGATGTATGCGGCGCGCTGCACCGCCCGTGATTCACGCGGCGACGGCTGCGGGATTGCCGGCACCTGCGCCCGGCAAGGAGACTCGAAACACGACCATACCCCTATACGCCGACGGCTCTCTTCACGAACACCCACCCCAACCGCTCAAAAACTAAACCCTAAATGAACAATATACCGCTTTCTTTATAACTCGCGCCGTAAAGATGATTTTCGTGCACTCCAGCTTCACTCGGAAAACACTTCGCCACAATATTTCAACACTTCCGCGCAAAATAACAATGGCTCGCCGGAGGAAAGCACTGTATAGCGTAAACTAGAAAAGCGTAAGCAATGCTTCATCATCATAACTGCATGAAATCCGAGTGCGCGATCCCCAAGTCGGTACACGGTACTCGCATTCATAAAACGGAGTCTCACCACTAAAGGTGTGTGTTACGTCGCCCATACTCGTATTAACCTATTCATTCATGCTTTAGTAATGCTGTAAAAGCGTTGTCGCATTCCTTACGTCATCAGCAAGACTGACAGTCGGTTCCATCACCAAAGAGATGATGTATTTTGTCTCAAAAATATATGCTCCCAAAATACAATTACTTTTATTTTCCTGTTGCAGCACTCGAGACTCTAATATCTTCAACACGTTTTGATACTCAGAAATTTAAAAATGAAAGAGATATGAGTTCACACAATAAGTGAAGGCAGAAGTTGTAGGGTGGAAGTTGTGGAACAATGGCCTCGGACAGAGTCCTTATAAGCTCTCGCAGGTGGCGGGCTCAACTTTCCATACAATGCGACCAACGCGACAAATATCGGGAACGTGAGAAATGTTCAAAGTGTTCGTGAAACAACTTCACAATACCCCCGTTTTAAGAAGCTGTTTGCGACTCTTTGATATCTTTACCATTTTGTTTTGAATACACGCAACATAAATCACGATTTTCTTTTGTAAAGCAGAAAACAATATTATTTCGATTTACGCTGGTTTATTTTACTACCTTTAAATATAATACCTTTGTCGAAATAAACGGTGATGGGGCCCTGGACATGAATTGTTTACGCGATCGCGCCGGGTTTATGTTTAATTTGTTTTATGTTGGGCTAATACTGCTGATGGCCGAAATACCTACCGCGATTGAAAATATTGTGATAACCGCTAGGCAGCGCAACATGAACCGTACTGCGAACACAATGCCTGGTTGAATGGCGAAAGTAAACAAGGATTGTGTTTCATTTCATTAGCGGCTGACTTATGTCGGTTCACTTCATTAGCGCTGCCTTTAATAAGATTAAATTATTTGCATGTTATCATGGGGCTTATTTTAAGTGGTTTTATTTTGCCCGCGACTTTAATGAGGTGATGCTGATGTGTGAATTCACTGACTAAAACTTTACTTAACTTCAATTCTATATAGAATAACAAACACTAAAATGCATGTTACGATTTTACAGTGTGAAGCACTATTGTAGAATTGATAATAGCAAAATGATGGGCGTTTAAGAAGCTATCGGATATTCAAGTATGTTAAACGTTATGCTAACAAAATTGCTTAACATAGGCTGTCTTTCACACAAACTTAGTATCATCTATGCTAAAAAAACGAAGAATTATGAAAGTGGACGTTAAGGAAACGGCTGAAAGTTCCTAAACATGGTATGGAGGACCGGAGGACAGGCGGCGGGGTGTATCCGGTGTCCGCTGCGGGCTCCGTCCGGGAAATAATGCCATTTCCGATGAGGGCCCGCGGGGCGCGTCGACAACGAGATTAGGGAAAAAAGACGGGAATTTAATAACACCACCGACACACATCTTATGGCAAATAAACAGCGACGCTCGGGTGCCCACGGACCGGGCTGCGCGTATGATAGCTCGTTGGTCCTATAGGAGTTAACTGCAGTTCCATCAACTGCTTGAGATGTTTTGAAGCGATATATATAGCCCACCGAACGAAGACCAAAATTTGCCTGTCGAGGGAAATAATTCGTGTATAAGCGAATTTTGGCATAGTTGTAAGGAATGGTATTTTAAGCGACATACTAAAAGTACTGATGGGTGGGGGTGGAGCTAACGGGGGGAAGGGGGTGTAAAGGACCCGTTTTTTAGTTTTTTGTAAAAAACTCGTAAACTGTGACCTGTAGCTAAAAATAGTCTGAGACACAAATAATGTACGTAAAATTCTCTACAAAAAAGATGTAGACATTTTTTCTCTGGGATCAATACTTCATGAGATATAGAGGAAAGTAGATGACCAATAAAGAAAATAATACATTTGTTTAAGTACGGCACGTTTACATATTTCCTAAAGATAAAATCCCTAATTAGGGTAAAAGCCGGATAGTTGCCGCACTTTTAGAAACTATTTTAAGGTGTATATCAAAGCATTGGTTATTTAGCTTTTTTAGTAGCCCGTTTTTTTACTCTTAAATTAGATTGGTTTTGAGTAAATTCTGCATTATTAGACCTCTAAAAAGGGGGATAGTTGCCGGTTGTGGCGGATAGTTGCCTAACGGTAAAAATTCTGCGGGGGATACTTGCCTCGGGTGGATTTTTGTAGATATATGCAAAATTTTGTTACTTTAAGCAATCAGTCTTTATTATTTACTTTAATTCTTTGTTTGCTTTTTATCCAGTTCTTCAAAAGCCAGTGCTAAGCTTTCTTTTGTCGATCTGATGTGGCGTAGCGCTACGCGTTGTTTTTGTTCATATTTACGAGGAATTTTTATTTTTTTCTCACTTAAAGTCGTAAAAAAAGATCAAGAAGTGAAGTAGGTATGTAAGAAATAACTAGGCTTAATAGTCGTAAGATTGCGGATAGTTGCCCTATGGGGCCCTATAGGGCAACTATCCGCAAAGTTTAAAAGGGCAACTATCCTTTTTGATACGAATACTTACCTTTGCAAATTGCGAAATAAATTATAGCTATTCAACAATAAATCGTAATTAACAATGTAATTTAAACCCTAACGTATGCAATGAAACCAAAAAATTAGTGACATTTCAATCAGCAAGAAAAATATTGAACAGAAACTATCTACCAATATAATTTTAACGCTCGCAAACGTGTCGCCGCGCAAGATTTTTGCTCACACAGACAAAATGCGTGCGTCTACACCAAAAGAATTTACGGCACGGAGGCTTGCACGGGAGGCGCTTTCGAACATGATCAAGCGTTAACACCGATAACAAGCCTAACATAGTTTTTTTGATACTGTGGCAACTATCCCATCGAGGCATCTATCCGGGTTTTACCCTATTGTCTAAATCTAAAATCGGGGGGCACGGCCGTGCCCCCACCAAGTCGAGCGCAAAGCAAGGACTGCCGTACCATCCTTTACTGGAACCATTTCGCGGCATTTTCTGGCCCCTATTTGAGAACCTCTGGATAATACCAGGACGCTAAAATTTTCGTCATCTAGTGAGCTATAATTACTTACTTAAAATTCAAAATTTCAAGTCTGTAGGTAATTCAGTTTCGAAGTTAAGCTAAAGCAAAGTTTCGCATTTTCGACACTGACTCACTCACTCACTCACTCATGATCATCAAAATAGAACAGGTACTTCCCGTAAACTCATAGGGCTGAAATTTGGTACATGGTTAGAAATTAACGGCTACATAAAGGGAAATGTAAAATTTAGGATAGTCGAACATCTGGAGTACCCGATGAACCTGATTAGAAAACACTAGAACCCAACCAAACTACTATAGAGATCGATATTAATGAACTTGACTGTACAGTAGGAACAGTCTTTCGTATTGCCCATTCGCGTTCCTTAAATTAGAAGATGTGTCTCTCTACGCTGGACTTGTTGCTTGCTGCTTGTTGCTTGTTGACTACTAAGATACATCGCTAAGTATACTAATAATGGCAAATAACAAGTATTTTAAAATTTTTCACAATCGAAACATCGACTGTTAAATGTGTCGAAGAGTTCATAAGTTTTTAGTTTAGAAATGTTAGATATTCAAAATCTTATAACATAACATGTTACTTAAATGAGGTGTTGTAAGAGGCGACTAAGAAACATAGGTCACTTTTATACTATCCTATCTTTTATCTAACTAAAACCTAAATTCTAATTTGGGAAATAGGTGTAATGTATGTACCTATGTGTTGTATTTGTGTGGTGCTTTTTCCACCACTTACTTAAATCGTCGAGAAGGTGGGACTTGGCATAATAAATCCGTCGGGAAATTAGAATTTTTAACGTGGCGCGAAGAACTCAAAAAGCGGAAATGCGCTTAAAATGTTCCGTAGCACGTGACCCGGGCTGCAGCGCGCAAGGGCTGCGCCGAGCCCGAAGTGCCGACAATAAGTTAATTTAATAGGCGGCCCGCCGACAGCGACAAATCGCTGCCCGCTCGCGCCCTGCCGCCTCTAATGATGCCCAAAAGCCGTAACATTAATTTCAATAATTTATAATGATTTCGCATTCAATTACTGTTACGCATAGAAAAGTTCGAGTTTTGTTCGGCCCTTGGTTTTCTTGCTTTTGTCTTGATATAAAGTTAGTTCGGCTTCGTCAAACATTACGTAGCTGCCATTGAATTTTTTCAACGGTTGAAGTGAAGACCTACTGCTGCTGACTTTTTCTTTTTGCCTTCAACGTTAAGTTGGGAGAGTTATTTAAGTATTGACGTTTTTTATTGAAACCTAAAATGTTTCAACGCTCGACTGCGAAACAGTTCACAATAAAGTCAGAAAGTTTGAAATTTCACAAGTTCAATTTGGTTGGCTTTAAACCTTAAACAGGGGTCGGATGAAGCCGGCAATCCGCAACGATTCGAACTGTCGGCAGTCGTAACTTCGTCCTTCCGAACTCACTAAAATAGAATGTGTACAACCGGGAACTCCCAACTTGGGTATAATATCTTTGTAGTGGATCGAGGCGCCTTTGACAAGCCGAGCGGAAGGCCACGACACGACTTCTCATGTTGCCTTCTTGATTTGTTGCCGGCGCCTGTTAATTATGATGACGGTTTATGGCTAATTTGAACCTTGCCGCAGATTCAGCGCTCGGAACGGTTGTTAATCAGCTTGTATAGTTTCTGAATGGCTTTTCAGCAACGAAAACATATTTTCTTTTATATTCACACGTTAAGACTTCTTAAGACTTCACTTATCACACTTCCGCGCATCAAATTGCAGACAGATTTGTTGCTAAAATTCATCATATTTGCGAATCAACGGTGCCGGCGTCGGTGCGCTGTGCATAGGTATTGAGACTGCTTTGAGGCTTCCCCGATTTGCAGCGAACTCGGCAGGAGCAAGTTTGTGTGTTGAACCGCATTTGTCGGAGTCGATCGCAACTTCTACTCTCGATTAGCATCGACACCAACTCTCACTGCATACTCCGTGCAACTCGCTATTCACGTTTTTGGTCCGCGCATGAATAAATAACCAATAAATTGTATCGACCTGCACTCATGTATCGAACTATTGGTTTTGACCCACCTTAGACTTTTGTTGATCGTGGACGTTTTAGAAACAGGTCAGGTCAAGAGTATGTACCCGAAACCAACGAGCATGTGTGTCAGGATCGTAGCAAGTTGAACAAAGTGGTATCTGCCTACCCCTGTGGGAAAGAGCCGTGATGGTATGTGTATAGATTGTTGTCACAATAAATCTATTGTTTTTCTTGAAGATATGATACGTGTACGTGTCACATGCTTTTCTTTATTCTATTGGGTCCTTACCTATGAAATTAGCGATTTTTCTTTCGTGCTTCTAACCATCGCAACTTTCATAACATAAAAGATTGTATTATGTACTCAATATTACAAAAGATTTTGCCTTCGTCGTGCAAATTTTGACTGTCATAAATCCAAAGAATTGTATTAATAAACCCACAAAAAAATATTTTGAAAATCAAGTTTTTTTTATGCTTCCGGAATTACGTATGTAATTGGTTGCAATAATTAATTGATCCATTTATTTCTATTAAAAAATTTATTCTCATAGTTAGTTTATAAGTGTCTTTAAACACGGACATAAGTTTTATAACGCTATCACTTTTGGTTGCTAAATAATTGTAAAAACACTTAGTGTGAAAAACGCAAATGTTACGAAAATCTTCATACAAGACGCCAATTTCATAGGTAAGGACCTAATATGTATGAGAGCCTGGCCATAGCTATGTAAAAAAACAGTTTAGCTTTAACTTTATTTTGATCACACTAAAAGCATAAATTAGAGGGTTAAACTCCTTTGTTGTATCGGTATTTACAAGACACAACGACGTGAAAACCTTCGTGCAACACGTTGCGTTGGCCCTTGGATCAGTGATACCTATGAGTACATATATGCTTTTAGTTAAATGTCTTGTCTCTACAACCCGTGGACTTTGTGTTTTTTGTCTGATGTTTTATTTTTTAATACAAGACTTTGAAAACATTACGTTCTGGCAAGTTTCTTGCAGCGCATTCTTCTTGGCAATGATGGTCTTTCCGAAGATTAGACAGACTCAAAAATTAAGCGTTAAAGTTGTTTGCATAAATAAAGTTTAGAATTTGGGATAGAAATTGATTTTTAAACAATTGCTATGATTTTTTGTCAATGTTCGTTACGCATCGGCCACGTAGGTACGTTATCTATTTGCATAATAAACTCGTATCTATTTGGGAGCAATGGTTATTGGATAGTCGGCATTGTGTCAAGTCGCGGCCGCCTAGCCCGCGTCGCGCCGCGCCGCGTCCGCGCGGAATGCTCTGTGGAATTTCATTTCGTTAGTGACGCGCCATGGCCGGGCTTGCGGAAATTTTACTTTTATAATATCCAGTATCTACTTACGTAGATGTTCCGTGCTATTTCACTAAGTCACTTATGACATGACCTTTGACGATGCGTTCTAAATGGTAATCGAGTTGATCTGATGCTGTTGGCTATTTAATTGCTCAGTTGCAACTTAATCCCAATGGAAATGCGAAACTAGCACTGCTGCGCATTTATTAGTTTTTAGTATTCGCTAATTCAGTTGCAATTTATTCGTCCAAGTTATCGTCTATCTGGCGAGTTCCTGAAACGGTAGTTATTTGACCGGGGCGGACCGGAGGCGGCAGGGTTCGGAAGCAGATAAATAATATTCAAAGCATTTTCCGATGCGCGGCGTATTGTAGCGACGTCGCGCCGGCCGGGCGCGGCAGCTGCGCGCTGTAATATTGTGTTATACTTTATCGAATTTGCATGTTTTTACTGAATAACATTCCTTTGGCGCACTCGACATCAAAGGCCAAGGCAAAAGTGATTTCGCACTGAGTTAGTTCAACAAGATTCAGTTTCACCCCTCCTCATACTCGGCTTCTGAATAATTTTGATGATACCTAATAAGGAAAATTGTAAATGGGCATTCGACTTTTGATATTTTAAACAAGCTCAAGCGCCGAACTCCACTGTTTGTGCGTTATTTTATTATAATGATGTGAATCGGTGCACGTGCCTCCCCTGCTTGGCGTTGTCAGCTCACAGTGCTCCTTCCGTATCGCTTCCTGCTGTTTGTTTGTCGGTTGCTTTGTTTCCGGTGCCTGAGTGTTAACACGAACCTGTCATATTTTTATTTGCTCTCTAATAAATTAATTTTGACGTTTCGGTAATTTAAAAACTCTTCAAGCAATAGTAAATAATCTATTGCTTAATAACACATTACGTCGCACTAATTGACATTTCTTGTTTTGAAATGTTTCTGGATAAACCTGTGTATTCATAATTCAAGATCTGTTTGCTCCTAAACAAACTCAAACGAATAATAAAACTTTGCTGACTTCAAAGTTTACTTGCTACTCGTCGATACTCATATCTTCAGATAGGTATAATCGTAAACCGTTTGAATCACCTCGAGCCTTACTACCTAATTGCCTTACTAGGCATAATCTGTATCTATTAAAGTACATTTGAAATGTTATTTCAACTTAATCGAACTTACTGAAATGAATTCACTCTAATCACTTCTCATTTTCAAGTACAAAAATAAAGTGGAACCAAAAAAGACTGTTTCGTTGGTCAGTTGCGACGTCATTTACATCTTTCCATTACTGCCGGGCGCCCCGAGCGGTCCATAAAATATTTATGTCCGAAGTAACATTAAGAAAACGCCGCTTATTTCTTGTAAATCCACTAACATGTATGTTTAATGCTTAATCTTAGTCGTTTGATGTCGCTCAAAGACGACGCCTGCGAAGCCGCTTAGCAGTGGACACCAGAATTGCCTCTCCGCTTTGCCCCTCTTTAATTCATCCCGGGAGCGATCTACCCGTGAAATTGTTACTTAAGAACTTAATCGACGCATCGCTCTTTGTCTTTGTGCTAGACGTTTTACAAACAACGTTTTATTGAATTCGATGTTTACTGTCCTTTCTTGTGAATAGCATTTGTTTCAATTTTGTTTTCAAATTGCTTTCCCCCAAATACGTTTTATCTGCTTCTTTCTGTATAAAATTAGAGATGAAATTGTTTGTTGCGTTAAGCTTTATAGTAATGTTAACTTCCGTTTGTAAACCACATTTGGAGTGGTAAATTAATTTGATCATGTTTAAGTGCGTGGATATCCCGAGCTAGGCCGGATTAATCTGGAGCTGCTAATTAGTGAGTGTTGTGCTCATATTAACATGCTAATCGCATTCCACTTAACGCGTGTATTCACTGCTTCATTGCTGGTGTACGTGAGCATTCATTGTCCTTTTTAGCGGGTGCTGTATGATGTGACAACGAGAGTATTGCTGATAGAGAATTAGTTTTATTATAAAGACGAAGTATATACATTAGTTATAGCTAGTGACGTATTGGAACCTATGTTAGAACATTCTTCACTGACTAGTCTGCGATGCCGTTGTAACAAACAGCCGTGCTTATTATAAGAGAAGACAATACCCGCCGCGGCTGAAACATAAATACCAACAAAGAGCAACATGTGGCGTCGTCTTACAAAACGGCAGACCGCACCACGAGAAAAATGTATATCAGAGTGAATATCGATTTCAAATAAAATTGCAACCTTTTCAGATAACGAGGCGACATTTTCCCCTTTTCCGGGGCCCGTTTGTCGCTCGCGTCTCACATTGGGAATTTATCCACCGAAATAAGCAGATAACGAAGCTAATGGTAGCGCCACCGAGTGAAATATACGACACCCAACGATTGGCTCCTTCTCGACGGACGCCTTTTGTTGAAATGCAATTGAAGTATGGCTACTCCCACTTCTAGTGTGTCAAAATAATTGACGTTTTAAAGACGGTCTCGGTTATTTGTGTTGCGCTTTCTTGGTAGCGAGGTCTTTGGTATTGCCTTGATACCGCTACTAGTATTAAAATGTCGTTGAAATTCTGCTGGAAATGTTACCTCTTGAGACTATTTATTTCTCAGACGTGTTCGTTTCGTATCTTCTTTGGCTAACGATGCATTAACAAATTAAATTTAAAATAAGACCACTTAATTTTGAGGTCCGGCCATGTTGACAAATTGCGTAGGAACTAATTTCATCCACTGGGAACACTGCTAGTCTATAGAACACTGTCGTTGCCTTTTAGCTAATTAATATAAAGTAACGTAAGTATTACATGTAAAATCCATCACACAACAATAAACTGAGAAATAAGAATAAAAAAACGAGTTTAACAATGTATAAAACGTACCTATAACTAATACTGCCAGTGAAGAAGCTTGTATCAAATAAATCTGTATTTCGTTTATCATTGGTAAATTTTAAACTCCCAAACTATTGTTGCTTTGATATATTTTTTACATTTTCCTCTTTTGTCCACAGATTTTTCTACCTGTACCACTTCTCGTTCTACGCATACCACTACCGGTTTAACGGACAGTACAGCAGCTTGGCGTTGGTCACGTCGTGGCTGTTTATTCAGGTAATTTGATACCATTACTTTTAAGAACATCAGTGTGTGATAATTTATGTGCTAATAATTTCCTGGCCAACAGGAGAACACGCCCTTGTAGTCAAAACTAATCAAGTCACGCTTGTCGTTTTCACTGTCGTCTTTTCCGGCCAGCCTAATTGTTAGAGGTTTTTCGGGGTTTAACATATCCTGATTATGATTAGGTACCTGCGACTGTATAACATCAGTGGGCCTGTCGTTTGTTTATGAGCACTTTGATGTTGGCGGCCGCGGGCGCCGGCCGCTGCGTGTGTGCCTCGGCCCATGAGGACTCAGCCGACAAACTGTTTGTTTAAACCGATATTAACGTCGCGCCCCTCGTACTCCGGTTATTAAATAACGGACTTACCTTTTCGATGATCCTCATATTTGTGCAACTAGTGCTTACCTCACTTGCGTTTTGTTACCGTAAGTTAGAGCAACCTGATGAACCTTTTATTGTGCTCACGTCATTATTCCGCGAATGACGAGACGTGCCCCCAGTTGCGTTATCACGCACACGCACCCACAGTATTTTGTCATCTCGGCGCAGTTGAACCTTCCAGTTATTATTTTTAAGTACGAGAAAGAAAAACCGACTTAGCCGGCTCTGAAAATGCTGGGTCGACCCGCGAGCATTTGTCAACAAATCACGTCCCCATACGTTATTGTGGCAGAGTCATACACTCCACTGCGTTGCGTTTC
Source organism: Adoxophyes honmai (assembly GCA_005406045.1). NCBI lineage: Eukaryota > Metazoa > Arthropoda > Insecta > Lepidoptera > Tortricidae > Adoxophyes > Adoxophyes honmai. Next base: position 114,866 of record BHDV01045429.1, read on the forward strand.
AAAATGTTACCTTACTGTGGTGGAAATAAAAGTTGAGCGTGGCGTGCGGTTTATCTGTCGGTCTAGCTCGCGCGATGGACGTCACCGCCGCGTCAAAGTTTTGTCAAATGTTTTCCGGGACAATTCCCAAATAACATCCGTGCGTGTAATATTTCCCGCACGGCGGGGCCGGAGATGACGCACTTAAACAACGCCATTTGAGGGATCGCGAAAGTTCATGACCTCGCTGCGAATTGTTGAATGGAAACTAATCGGGACTTCGGAAGCTTATTTTAAAGATTCCCCTTTCGAAATGTATAATAATTAAATAGAAGTTTAATTTCGATATTGATGTGATTGTGATGATGTGTCTAAACCACTAAACGTTAAAAAAGTTATCGTTAGTGTCCGACCGAAGGTACAATTTTGGCCGAAGCCGAAGCCGAAGCCGATTAATCGGCTTTCATCAAAACCTTCGGCCGAAGCCGAAGCCGAAGCCGAAGGTGTGTTGACCCCATGTTAACCCTAAGAAATACGAGAATTTGCTAATAGTAAAAAAAAACGGCAGTAAATTATGCGCAGTTTTTGTTTCTAAATTAAGTGTGACTATGTTGTTATGTTATGTGTTGTCAGTAATTTATATAATTAACTGCAAGTAATGCGATCGGGCCGGCGATTTCGCTCTGGCATCGTTTGTTCAATTTCAAATCACGATTTGCAAACCTTCGGCTTCGGCCAAAGCTTCGGCCAAATTTTGGCCGAAGCCGAAGGTTTGGCCGAAGGTGGTTTTTTTGGCCGAAGGTGGCCGAAGCCGAAGCCGAAGCCGAAGCCGAAGCCGAAGCTTCGGTCGGACCGTAGTTATCGTCTATCGCTTTGGCGCGGAAACGCTCTTCGAATTATTCTTTGATTTCAGCAGCGTTTCAACTATTTGAGCTTTATTGGTTTGCTGGAAAATAATCTATTTTTGGTTTTTGCATATGATACGAACGAAAGAAACGGTTAAATTTTACAGAATATTTACCTAAAAATGTTTGAATCGCATAAAGCGTGATCAAATTTTCGTAGTATTGCATATATTCATCAGCATCACGGTATCAACTTTCCAGGCAGGTATTGATTGAATATGATATAACGTATTAATCGAGATAGAATAACAAGGTAAATGTACATGCTCCGATATGCAAAATGAGGACGCCTCGAGCTGGCGCGGTAGGCTCTGCTGGATTACAGCGCGGGAAGGGCCGACGTCGAAAAACAAGAAGCCCCTTCGGAATGCAAAGTGAGGGCTTATCTTATAATCATCGAGCGTGTCAACTTATTAAAAATCATATTTCACGAGGTCGCCTCCCCGGCCGGGACGCGGCGCGCATAACATTGATGGCGCCCAACGCGGGACCGTCCGTTACATTAATTTAAACCGTCGCAACTTGTTGACAACAAGCTCAAACTAAAATCCATGTTTATATCACGCTGACTCCACGACGACGATATTCAATTTGTCACCTCGCCTTTACTATATTCTTTTTGATTTAACAAAAGGGGTTCATTCAAGATAATAGGCACGCTTTGGCCCAATTCCTGTCAAGTCCTAAATAAACAACCGCCGTCCGCCATTACGGGGCCGTGGTTAAGAACGGTAATCTTACAGATCTCGCACTAATTATAGTTGAACTTTAATCAAACAGCTCTTTAGCTACGGCATGTAATAAATTGAATATTACCAAATTTAGTATATTACGTCATATTTAACTTATAAGTAGATAGCGTCTGAGTGTACATCTATAATATGTTATTCGCCCTTATTCCATACGAATGGATTAAATTGACGGTTATTCGTTGAATATAAAAAATATATACGAACAGTTTTACTGCATTTAACAGTCAAAGAGATACATCGTAGCTTAGCTGGTTTTGTATCTCTGTTTAATTCAATGTCTTTGCTTCTAATTCGTGATTTCTTTCCGTTAGCTGAAGGATTAGTTAAATGAAAAGGGATTTTTTTCTCCTCCGATGCCCCTCGTGCCACGCAATTCGCCGTCCGCTGTTTTTTCTTTGCATTTTAAATCAAAATAACTTTATTTTCGTCGGAGTTTTCCACCGTCTCGGCATAATCAACGCGCCAGCTGTAAAGTGTTTAAGACAATTTTGCGGCAGAAAAAATATCATCACAAAGAGCTTTCGTTTTCCTTTGAAGTGTTAAGTCGACTGTTGAGAGGCGTTCAGTTCCTGCCGCTACTTGCTGCTTGCGAGTTGCGACTGTGAAGCCGCTACGCCACTACCTCAAAGTGTGCGCTGAGTTCAAAGGTCTTCCCTGCCGCGTGTTGCATCTGGCCCCGCGGTGAATTTAAATTAAAACAGAACATTGATTTACTAGTTCTTTTACATATATTCTAAACAATTAAAATGTTTACTTACGAGCTCAGTAACAATTTAAAGAAAGTATAAAAGAGGCCATTATTGTATAATTTTGAGCAAATTGTTAACAAATCCAACAGTATTTCATTTTGTTTCGTGAACGGTATTTTGTAGCGGATAGGATGAGCGGTAAATCTCAAAGCGGCTGTTAATGGACGTATAAAAGGGCATCATCTCTGTCCATTAAATACCTTTTAAATGTTTGATCCTTTTTTGAAATCTGTTGCGGCGATGATCCGACATGTGATTGGGGCGGGTCGCGTCAATTAAGGTCATGAAATGTGAAGTTGCCACGTAAAAGGGCGATGTACCCGTCTGTACCCACGAGGGTTACGATTGATGAACTGTCTATGTGTTGATTAAAACCTGACGTTTATGTTTTAATTCGTGTTCGATTAAAATACGACATGAGTATGAAGAGTTTTATAAGTGTACCCAGTTCATGCCAGACTGATCAAGTATTTCAACTACGCACGGTGAAGAAAATAAGTGGCACCGGAGGTTTCGTTTGCGATGGCGTGGCGTGCTCCTCGAATAATAAATCACAAAGGCGTCGCAACTTATCCTCGCCGCCGCCGCTAACCCGTTATGCCGGCAATACGGAAAAAATCAAAACGCAGGATCACAAAATATAATTTCAAATAAAAGTTCACTCCGGGGCGGTCACAAGTTTCTTAATTAAAACTTACGTCGGACGTCGCGAGGGGAGGGAACTTTGACCCAGAAATAAATAAATAGAAACGAGGATACTCTCGGTGGTGTCACGAGTCGCTCATTTATTTGTCTAAAGGAGTTTTGCTCAGTTCGACGGACGTGTCTCATAATCTGCTCGGGAAGCGCGGGACGCCGGCGAGTAAATATCGACGCGCCGCTTAGCTGCGCCGCCGCTGCTCCTAAATGCAGCTTATCTCTTTACCGTTTATTTATTGTTACACGTACAATGTGGCCTCCTGCCTTCCGTGATTGACTGCTTGTATTTGTATTTTATTAACCGACTTCAAAAAAAAGAGGAGGTTCTCAATTCGTCGGGATCTTTTTTTTAATTTTTTTTTATAGGTTACATGTTGAACCCTTTAGATTTGTTTATACCCAAAGTGGTTCTCTGGAACAGTGCTAAAGTAGTGTCCGTGGGCTAGCAAGCGATCAATGTAGATTTTGCTTTTGGGAGGCTGACCTGTCAACGAAATTTTTCGAGATTCCTTAATCTATTTGAGCCAATTTCGGCTGGCCGAACACTCAGACCCTGTTGTTTAATGCAAAATTGAATCAACTAATAGTACTAACTTAACAAATTGTGTAGGGGAATTTATCAAATTGTAATTATTAATTGACTCAACTACGCATAAACAAGACTACTGAAAATAATCCTTAATTTTTGTTCCAGCACTCAATGCTGTACTTCTTCCACCACTACGAACTGCCCGTGATACTACAGCAGGCCCAGCTGCAGCAGCTGCTGCTGCGCACGCACCACGGCATGGGCGGCATGGTGGGGCTGGCCGGCATCGCCGCGCTCGCCAGCGGCGCCGCGTACCACGACGCCCCCGGCACCGGCACCCAGGCCACTCCCCCCACCACCCAGTCCACCACCCAAACCGTACAGAACACGGCCCAATCCACAACACAAACCACACCCTCCGTCTCCACAGCCCAAACCAACACCACCCACACCGGCGACGTCGTATCCTCCAGGACGGCAGCAGAAACCACCGCCACCGGCACCAACACAGGTATCGTTACCGACAATGTCGAAAGGAGCGTCTCCACTGACGCCAAATCTAAAACAAACGACATAATCGACTCTATAAGCCCTAGTGGCGAAAATGATGTCAAAATAGAAGAGATCGCGAGGAAAAACTCGCGCGATGGAGGCAAAGTTGTGAGTAGTAGTAATGTCAGTACTACTGGCCACAACAATGACTTAAACAGCGCTCCAAACGCTGGCGCGATGGAGGCTAAGAACGGGCAGGATGAGACGTCGACGCTCGACCGCCGACGAAGAGGCAGTAGAGATCCAGTCGACGCCGATTCCCCGTTGCTCACGACGACTGCCGAAGATGGCATCGAGAGAAGGTCCGTTAGGGTCCCCTCGGAACCCGACGACCTAGACTAATCTTATCTTTATCCTACCCTTAAACCCATCAACTTTACATTGAGCATAATTATTCAGTGTCCATTAATAGGTCAGCTTACGTTATGATTTTGTTATAACTTTTATGTTGACTTAATACAAACAAGTAGTAAGGATTTATACTACGCGAACTTTTGTAATTTAACAGAGTGTTTTGTTTTCTAACTAGGTATGTTTCTTTTTTTGTGAGATGATATTTTTAACATCCAGAGAATGTGTTAATTTCTATTCTTCATTTAACATGTAAATAACAATAACTAGGCGTGTTTTATTTAAAATAAACTACACACATGTCGCTGTCTGCGTTCTACGTTAAATTTAGATACTTATAGGTACAAGTTTTGTATTCTGTTAGATTTTCATCTTACAAAAAGAGAAAGTGTCACTATTGAAGACTGCTGAACAAGTCCACACTTGTTGTCAAAAGCGTTGTTCTTAAAAACTCGTTAGTGATTTTTTTTTGTAGTATGTTGTACGTTCAGAAAGGTGATTGTAGTAAGTAAGACGATTGTAATGCCACTAAGGCGTATATGTAAATAATTTTGATGTCGATAAAATATTTATTAGGATATTATTTTGTTAATTCCGTTTGTTAATTTGAACTGCTTAGTGGATGGCGTTGGAAGGTGGCATACTCTTTTCAGTGATTTAGTTTACTGCAATAAAATATTTTCAATCATATTTGTGCGTTTTCTTTTACGACCCATTTTCTTTCTAAATAGGCAGTTTAACTGAAGTTCATTCTCAGGTTAAAATTTAATTGAAGGTTTGGTTAATAAATCATTTTTTTTTTTCATTGAACATTATTGACATGACTTAACATTGGATGAAGAAAAAAGCGTGTGAGCAAAGTTATTACTTATATTATAGTTTTTTTTTATGAATTACCTCTAAAAATCTATTTCTTAAAAAGTGTTTATCGGGTACCTAATTGGGTAAGGTTCAAAAAAATTGTACATAAATTAAGGGTTAATAAAAACAAAATCACGATCGCGTCTTTTGTGTAACGAAAATTACCTATACAAAATGTATGGGTAATTGTCGTAACACAAAATAATCAATTAACTTTTGTTTTTATTAAAGCCCTTAACTATGTACAATTTTTTTGAACCTTACCCAATTATAGACAACCGCAAGGAAACTGGCTGTCGAAATCAGTCCATACGTTTGCGATCTACAAACGTATAAACACACACAGGTTACCTATTGGGTGCACAGACATTTGTTAAATCCCTGCTTTCGCGTCAGAGGATAAGTAAGTAAGTAAGTAAGTAAGTAAACACTTTATTGTACAAAAAGAAAAAACACAAAATACAAAAAACTAAAATTAAATACAAATGAAATGGCGAAGTACAAAGGCGGACTTATCCCTTAAGGGATCTC
>BHDV01045451.1:11521-26897 GCA_005406045.1 Adoxophyes honmai
GGATAATTTATGTATTTTAGATAAGTTCATTATTATGTCTGTGTCAAATTGTTGTCAATAAATGTCTTTCTTTCTTTCTTTCTTTAAACATACTTAGCCCGGTCATCATCATTGTTTGTGCAGAATCCCCGGGCAACAAGCGCAAGCCGCGCCGCAAGCCGCGCTCCAAGCTGATGGAGCAGTTCCCCTCGTACATGCAGGAGGCGTTCTTCGGCAAGGAGCTGCTGGAGCCGGCCAAGCCGGTCGTCAGCTCTACTGGTAAGTGCTCTTCAAAAGGATTAGAACACTTCTGAAATTTAAAATACTGTAAAAACGTTTCTCCGCTCATCTGGGGCGGACATGCCTTGAACCTGAGTTAGCCGACTTCACAGTGTGTGATGGAGTTATTATTACTACCCTGTTCATTCTAATTCTATTTTTGGAGGCAAATGTGACGTTTTTAGGTAATTAGGACCCTTAACATTTCCAACGAAGATGCGCGAGGTAGGGGTTGAAGTCTTCTTACAATAATTTAATTCCATTCCCGCCTCCCTTCGTTTTGTTTGACATTTAGCGAGCAGCTGGAAAGCTCATCCCCATGAGACTGGCACGGCTATGGCTTAACGTTCTCGGAATCAGCATGGGGTCGACCGAAGAATGCGATCGAGAATCCGAGCGTTTCGGTCGAATCCTTTCGTGTAACAAACCAACTGTCATTTTGCTTACTAACCACGAATTTAATAAATTTGAAACCGAGATTGGTTTCGAATTGTTAAATTAAAAGCGATCGTGATTCCCAACCGCGTTAGACAATAGCACTGCGCGCTAAGTGGAGTGGGTATGAACAAGCATATTTACCCAGTAGGGAGACGATTTATATCATTAATTTCCTTCAGGTAATCCGTCGTCGAGCCCGGGCGGCGCGGCGCGGCCCGCCACGCCCGAAGGCTACCGGGAGCTGAGGGACTTCAAGATAGATCTCGACAACTCTGACAGCGACGGCGAAGACGTGCTCGCCGCTCTCACAACCTTTAACGACAATGACAGCTCTTATGTCATCAATTTGAATTCGGTGAGTTTTTTTTTGAGTTGGTTAACCGGGGATGTTTGTTTATTTTGTTTTTGATAAATCTCTAGGTCATTAAGAGCTTCGTTAACTGAATAGTGTATGAAGGCCGGTCGCGGAGCACAGTGAAATTCACGCGTGCAGTAATATTGCCCTCACGCTCACACTTGAGCACGTGCGTCGCACTGTGCGAGTGTGAGGGCAATATTACTGCACGCGTGGGATAGAGATTGATAGCAGCGGGTCAACGCTCGAATTTCGCTGTGCTCCGCGACCGGCCCTTAGAATTAGATTCAAGTATTTGTTTAGTTGGCAGTTTATAGTACTTTATTAAGCTTTAAAACATTCATGTGATCTTATTGTAAAACTCGCCAACAACGAAAGCCCTCAAACGAACATCATTTGCCTAATCTGACGAAGCACTTTTCTCTCTTTCTCCCAAACAGGAAGAAATAAGCTGCCTCCAGTCCCTAAAACCGAAGGAGGAGAAAGACGAAAACACAAAAATCAAGACTGAACCGGAGGAGAACGTGAAACACACAGAAGACGCGGCGGCGCTACGGAGCGCGATATTGGGCCCGCAGCCCGCGGATACTGAGCAGCCCGCCGCCGCGCACTCTACCAAGCCCGACGCCGTCGGCAGCGGTCAGTACCAACTGTGACTTATCGCCCATAGTACAGCTATGACTAAACTTGTATGGAAACGAGACGAGTGCGACTTTAACCCTTGGAACACCTAGTCCTGAATTCGTGCCAGTCCTCTCAAATGCCAGAGCGCCTAAATTTTTTGTACTCGTCCACTATTTAGCTCCGTAACCGTACGTAGCATTTAAATCTGAATGAAGATGTGGTACTTACATGTCTATCCATATCTTCTTCGACTACAAAATTGATAATCTGTAACTAAACCGGCAGTATCAAGGTCGAAGAAGAAGTCAGTCGAGGAGGAAGGGACAGATTTAGCACTAGGCATCAGACGGATGCAATATGTTAGTCGGTTCTACGTTCCAGGGGTTAAACATACTCATGTTACGTGCAGCACCATATGCCGGATATGCTAAACCAAATAAACGATAACATTTATTTTTGTCCAGAAACGGGCGGGTCGTCGCAAGCGTCGACGATCTCTCCCAAGGACGACCTGTCGCTGCTCGGCGTGAGCCTGGACGCGATGGTGCGCGACTCGCTGCCCGATATGGACAGCAACGACGTCGACGAGATCTTCAAGGGCGTGCTCACCGACGATTCTCAGGTACGATATAATACTGGTCCGGGTATGACGCGTGATAGATTTATTTGTCATTTACCGACTCTTCTATTTAGACAGTCGCAGGTATGGTCAATCTTGCGCGCGGTTCTACTTGTACTGTGCTACAAGTCTAGCGAGATTTACAGGGAATTGGTTTTTTTTTTTTTGATGTGGCTTACAAACAGATCTGTGAATTGTAAATTAATAATTGCGTCACGCAATCGTTCTTGAATTGAAATTGAAATTAACTTTGGATAAAAAAAAAAACTACATAAAATTTATGTATCTATTAGGACTTTCATTTGTTGCCTACACAACACTTACCTACAATATTAAATTTACACAAGCAAAATCGACACAGATGAACTAACCGTATAACTTCATCTTTTGCCGCGTCTCACGATATTCATTTACTTATTTTCAATCATCAATAACATGCCACCCTTTCGTTCATACAGGAGTCCCAAGAGTCGTCGGTATCGTACGTGAACTCCATGTCGGGTACTCCGTACTCGCAGCAGCGGCCGCAGCTGCAGAGCCCCATGGAGTACGCGTCGCCCTACCACAACGAGTTCGGCGCCGGCAGCAGGTAACACACGATTATTTCTATTGTTTTTGTACACTTTATTTTTGAATGTTCACTGAAACAATAGATTTTAAATATACACGTGATACAGGTGATTAAGAAAGTAGCTTAAGGTAAATTGTAGGCGCGAAGTTAGTGGATGCCACTATTGTATGTATTACCAAATTTTAACCACATAATTTCCAAAAGTCCTAAACGTCAATCATGGATTTCATTTCTAAACGAGTTATCGGGGAAATTTTCTTAATTCTCACACGAAGGACGTTAAAGGTGCTGTACGTGAACCACGTCGCGGACGAAAGCTAGTGGGCATTCACCTGGACACTTCTGTATAAATGGAAGAATGTTCTGATACACTCATTTAGTTATCTATTGGAGAAACAACTTAAAAAACCTCCAGCAGATTAATGAGACTGTTGTAACCTTCGAATAATCGTACATACAATCACGCCTATATTCCTTAATGAGGTAAGCAGAGCACACGATACGTGACCGACAAAACCATGATTATGACTATTTCACGTTTCGCCGCCACTTCTAGCATAATTTTAGGTTTGAAACCACATGGAAGAGGTAGTATAATAGTTACAGGTTGCTAGTCTGTCGCCTAAACCATACCTTAACATCCTTAGTCGCTTCTTATGACATCTACGGAAGAAATAGAGAAGCGTTGTTCTATCCCGACACCACACAAAAATAATAACCATAGTGCAAAGACTATAACGTGTGGGTTGTTGGGTGTAGCGGCAGCAGCGCGCTGAGCCCGCTGTTCTCCGAGAGCGGCGCGTGGGGCGCCGACCAGCCCTCGGCGCCGCCGCCCTCCTACAACCAGCGCTCCGCCGAGAAGATGCGCGCCGACGAGAGTGAGTACTCTAACGCTACCCCGTTACCTTCCCTTAAGCCTAGTTCGGCCTAGGCTAATATTTTAGTCGAGTTGCGAGTACTTTAGTAATTAAACGTCTCTGAACAATGAAAATGTAGTCGAGTTTCATTGTTCAAATATAATTAGTTAATAGATTACTCGCTACTCGATTAAAATACTAGCCTAATCTGACCAGCCTTTACGTCGCAGGACCCCGGGTCTACAGGCGCCCACCACCTTAAACATAAAACTACCGTGACACTCACTCATAGTGAAATAAAACAGGTCTGAGTCGGTCCGTTTTATCCAAGCATCTTACGCACTAATCATGAGAGACTTAAGTCTAACAGGACTTCCGGCGAGGAGGGTAAAAAATTAAAACCAAACATTCGAATGATAATTTCCTTGACATTTGTCATGAAACAATTAGGTGTTTTTTTAAATGCTACCTAACAGTTATCCAAATGGTCTAACATCCGGTTCATATGAACCCACAAAAACCGCAGCTAAATTGCCCCCGTGTGCAGGCCTAGGTGCCGCCGCGACCATATCGGCCGTGCTATACGCGAACACGAACCACCCCGAATGGAAGACCGAGTTCCCCAACTGGGTGGACAGGTGCAAGCAGATCCTAAAGAAATGGCGCGCTTTGCCATCAGAACAGAAAGCGCCGTACCTGCAGCGGGCGCGCGACAACCGCAGCGCCATCCGCATGAAGAAGGCCCAGCAGGTAAGCGTGTGCCGTGTGCGTGTGCGTGTGCTAACAACAACTCACCACTTTTCGTTACGACGTGTGTTCAATGACCTCCCTTAGATCGACCTCTGACTGTCCGTTTAGCTCGGCATAGCCCATCTAGGAGATAGACTTGCCAGTCTTACCGTAATCCGACAAAATTGTGCGAGACCGATCTTAAGAATGAAAGGCGTTAGTAGAGGGGAGGTAGCACTCCATAGCGCTGTAGCAATCCCCGTTAACATGTGTAGTATCTCGCCTCCGTCAGTGCTCTTTCCTAAGGACATTCGCGCGAGCTTGCCAAACTAGGAGATTCGAAAGATGATAGTATATCCCGCGATTTTATCTGTGCGCGCAGATTCTACTAACGCGTGCTCGAAACAATCAGTGTTAAAGATGACAAAACTTGTGATAAAATTAACACGATCCACAAAAAATATTTTGATGACATCTATCTTCAAAAGATTACATGCCAGTGTTAAAACGCTGTAAGGAGTTATTTATATTTATTACGATTATTACATTCGACTTTTTAAGCACCATAGAAAGTCTTAAATTACGTTAAATAACCGAGCTACGTATTAATGGTTTTGTGCGAGATGAGTCGTATCTACAGGAGGTTATTGCGTGTGTTTCTAGCTTGCGGAGTGTCTATAGTTCACTATGGCGCGGTAGACCGCAGCGGCTGTTGGACAGTTGTGGAGCTAAATGTCACAATTATACCAAATTATCTCTATGTGATAGAGAACGTGTTGAGGAATAAGTCGATAGTTTAAAGCCGGCTGCTAAGCATACTTGTCTTTATAGTGGTACATTAATACTGTTATCAATATTTATACAAGATAAAATTGAAGGTATACAGAAACTGAAAAAAATATTGATATACAAAACCTGTATTTTCGTTTGCATTTGTGACAGCTAGTTCTTTAACTGTGTGGCGGCCCAATTTCACTCGTACGGATTTTTAAGAAACGTTATTTGTCTCCAAACTTGGTCGCTTTCGTTAGAAATTATTGAAGAACTGTGGGGATTCAAACTACACCTTTAGACAATAGTTCGTAGTGCCCTGTTGAACCCTGTCGCAGTCAGCATTTGCCGCTCTTAACAAATATATTGTTGATAGATACTGCAAAGGCTATCTGCGGTTGTGGTTCTACTATAACAGTTTAATTATGCGATCAGCAACACTGGCTAAGATGTGCTACACGGGTGCTGTAGATTCTCTTGCTTGTGCTACGGCCAGCACCCGCGCTCCTATGTATCTGTTATCTTTAACTTTTCTCTATTCCTAAAGTATAAAGCAATGGGACACATCAGATTTTTTTGGGAGTTTTTAATGTTTTAGTGGAAAACCGATGAGTTCTTGTTACATACATTTATATTGCCACTAAATCGTCAGGATCAAACGTTTTATTTTAAACTGACAGCACTTACTCTTTGACTGATATTAATGTCATGTTTCTTTCGTTTTCAATCGAAGTGATGGATATGCAATAATAATGGAAAACTTTTGGATAGTACTGCCAAGTGAATAGTGCCTCTAGAATGATTAACTAGTTACAAAATTTAGTCAGAAAGCCAAAAAAAGGCTTTCTGTGCGAGACATGATATATGTAAACGTAATACTAAAGTTGTTATGAAACAGTTAAAGATAACGGATGAGAGAACTTGCACAGCTTATAGCACAGTTTTGTGTTTAATCAAAAGCAAAAGTAGAATGGAATGTAAGCAAAATCGGTAAATTATATGTAAAATTCCAAGACGTGTCAGGCAGGAGCTTTTATTTAATGGCGTACAATTGCAATTAATGTGAGAATAATGCAAATTGAAATTGTTAGCCATTTATTTGAGTTCACTGATATATCTTTCTACTCCACATTGTTATATTTGTGTGTGAAAGCATAGTTAGCCAGATGTAATCAAGCGATTGTAGCCACCAATAAATAAAATAAACTCGTAGGCACCAGAGGCAAAAGCTATTCTTACATTTTTATTTTTGTATTTGCAAGCCTGGTTCGAGTCCTTCCTTTGTCCGTATAAGATAGGGCCTTGGATATCAACACCAATATGACGAACTCAAGACACTACTTAAACGGCTTATTTATTTAATGAATGTATTGAATTACTGTGTGAAACGGTGTGATGTTATCGACTATGGTCTAAGGTTACAATAGTGTGTGTTTTTTATTATCTTAATCGCAAAACATGTTGATTACTCCTGTGAGAGTATCACCGTGAATAAAAGTCGGGTGAAATCTAAACCGTACCGTCCCTCGACCGTTTCCACATCTCCTCGATTTCTAAGCCAGTGGTTATGAATGGGCGCAACAGAGCACGAGCGGAGCGGAGCCGGAGGCGGCGGAGGCTCGGTCGCCGGCGGAGCGGCGGGAGCCGGTGCGCGCGCCCAACGTGACGGTGACCGCGCGCGGGCTCGTGGAGGCGGACGCGCACATCCGCGTGCTCACGCCCTCCGAGATCATGCGCACGCTGCCGCGCCTCCCCTCCGCGCCCCCACCCGCCACGGTACTCCGCGCGGCTCGCATAAGCACCACTCTGACATTACACACCACACTACACAATCACGGATAGGTGGGGAGATCTTTGGAGGCCCAATGAGCCACGGGATAAGCGGGGAGCTCTCCAAAGGCAAACATTTTGGCCCATTGAGTTATGTAGTTAGTTCGTGAGTGACGTTCACGGGATAAGTGGGGAGCTCTCGGGAGGCCAAGATTTTGGCGCTGAGCCATTTAAGTTAGTTGTTTAAAGTAGGAATGATTGATTTTGGACCAAAAAGCTGAAAAATAAAAGCAAGCAACCGGTGCAGTTATTTTGGTGTGGCACTCTTGTTTTACTATAGAAATTAGTGCCTCCTTATAAAAACCTTAAGTAAGCTCGAATGATAGCGTAGATACTAAAGACCGGGACGGAATAGAATAATTCCACGCACACAAATAAGCAATGGACTTATATCATTCTAGTCGTGAATTCACAAAATCCCGAAAGTTAAGCTGACTTATTTAATGGCTGTAGTTCTATTTTATTTTTGATTACTTAAAGTTCGCTAACTGATCAGGATATTCGAGGCAAAAATCGTGAGAGAAAGAACCTGGGGCCCAGTAATAAATAGTTATTTTTAATTAGACGTAAAAGATACTTCGACACAGACCCATGCTTTTGACTGTTCTGATTACTTGAGACTGACAAACAGTTTGAAACGTCAGGAATTATTATAACATTACAACCAAGCGAGATACTTTTATGCCTTCATAATGACTCTATCAACACATTAACGTACATAATATTACACAACTCACATACTTACTTCAACTGTTGAACTCAGTATTTGCGACCTATTCAACTGTTTCATGGTTCAAGCGTTTTTGAAATCTTACCGTTATCTTCGTAACAAGTATCGCGTTTTTGCATTACTTTCTTGATGTATTTGTAGCATTGTAGTAGATTGATTTAATGTTGTATTGACTGCTCATTATAATGATCGTATTTTGTTAAGTCTCTTCCATGTTTGGCAATTATCTGCGACATTTTTTTAATTTGGCTGAAGTTATTCGTAGGTAGGCATACTTACTCAGACTCATCACATCACACTTGCATCACAATAGAATCAAATTACAAGTATTCAGTTGACTACTCGATTAGTTCTTACTAGTACATTTTTGAACAGCAAACAAATACACTAATTTAAAATGCATGTTCAAAGAATTGAACGACACCATAATATTCAGAACATCTTCGACTTTTTGGGTTGAAGGTACTTTTTGCAAAGGGCCATAATATAGTCCACCTTGGCCGAGGCTAGGACAGGTACACTACAGAACAGACAGCCGTGAGTGTGTATGCGAGCTCGAGAATTGTTGGGTGATCGCGCGATTGCACCTCGCGGTCTCAGCACTCTTAACTTAATCCAAATTAGTCATCACCCAACAACATTTTTGGCTGTTAAATGGCATTGTAAGCTGTGTGGAAATTTTATTTTCTTTGAGCTTCTTTTGGACGCGGGCAGGACCCCCGTCGACCCATGAACCGCCTCCCGGACTCGTGTCCTCGGTTGCCGTAATGTTGTTTTTTATTATTATTTCCGCTTTGCCTTGGTAGTGTTGGCTTTAACACGGCGCTGGTGGCTGGGTGTGGTGTGCTAACAGTTCTAACACGTCGGCGTAGTTCACTTTACTTTGCCTTGTCTCGCTCCTGTATAAAGCTTCGTGATATGTTGTCGGCAGGTTGTTCCTGTAACATAGCTTAAGTTATTTTATAACTTTAACATCTTTCATTCTGATATGATTATCAACCTCATAGAAGTAAGGCAGATATTAAAATCAATTACATTTGTTTTATTTGTTAATAAATTGTATTAACTAATTGTTATAATACTAAAATTCATTTTCAACAATATTTTTTCAATTATTTTTGTATATAGTTTGACAGTATTATGTTCAGGATTTCACTATGCTACATGGACTGGCTTGGAAGAACCATAAATTTGACAAAAGCAAGCATGGATTCTAAGTAGGTGGTAGTATCATGTAATTTAGATTAAAATACTTACACGACGTATGGCACATACTTGAGTAATGTACAGATAGACATTTGGGGCCATTGTGCGCTGTAACACGTAAAATTGTTTTTGGAAGCATGTTTGTAACGCAACATTTGAGGTCAGAATCGGCTCAAAACATTTGCTTAAATCGCTGGTCAGATAGACATCATAGCTTCTGTATGTACGACGTAACTTGGAAACGTACTATGTTAATAGCTGTCTTAGAAAACTTGTTAAATTCAGTATTTTTCACTATACATATACGGCTAGATATGAGCGGTTAATGTTCGCTCAAGTATCAAGACAGTCTTGATACTGACATGACATGACAGTTATGTTGCAGACTTTACTTCAACGAATACTAGCTACTCCCTAGCTGTATTTGTTATTTATTAAAATACTATCGTTAAAAACATAGTTCTTAACACTAGGAAAATATTAGTTAACACTGGAGAAAGTCAAAGTTCCACGTTACGTCATATTCAAACAATTAAATGTCGTAATGCATATCGAAAGAGTCGCTAGATATGAAACGTACTTGAAAACCGACATCTGAAATAGCTATTGAAGTATATTTGAAATTAATCCCCATGCAGTGACTCATTGATATAGTATTCTTGCTCGTATGAATTTTCTAAGCACTCCCCGCGTTTAGTGAAATAAATAAATTTAACGAAAATAGAAGAAGCAGGAAATCGCACAAATACGTAGTAAAAACAAAATATGTTGCACATCCTTGAAATAAGCTATTGAGCCACATCGCCGGATAGTGATTTTAATTAGCTAGTCGGGTCTATCAAGCGATTCTTTCACTGTTGTGTTTTGTTCTGCTGTGTTCGTTTAAAATTAGTAAATATCTGACCAGCAATTCAGCAGAATAACGATGACTTTGCTGTCTGAATGAAAACGTGTACAGTATTCATTCAGAGTATGCGGATTCCGTCAACGCTGTAGCATTTACAAGGAATAACTCAGTCGCGTAGAAATTTGGAATGCATGAGTACTACTAGCTATATTAATTTGCATCAGTTCCACTCACAAACAAACCGGTAACTAATCAAAGTGAACATTCCAAATTTCAGCACGAAGGACAAATTAGGGTTTCCAATTTTGACGGAACTCCGAAAGCTCAGTTAGCGACGCTACAGGGTTTCGTTCAGACAGCGAAGGGCCGGCTGCCTAGTGACAGCATGCGCGCTGCGGCCGCGAGTGAGTACAGCCATGCTTGCGCGCAGGAGCAGGACCGCGCCTGCCCGCAGCAGCGCAGCGCGCGCGAGGCCGAGCAGGAGCGCCAGTGGAAGCAGCTGCAGCAGCTGCGCCAGCAGCAGACGCAGCAGCAGCAGCAGATCATCCACGACCAGCGCGTGCAAGGTACCGCCGCCTGGCCCGCCTACACTACACCGAGGAATCTCACATGCCCGACGCCACGGCCTCGCACCGAGGAAACTCTTAGGGTTCTGCGCTTCACGTGGAAGCTGCGACAGACTGCAAGGAGTTTTGCTTAACACGTCCGAAAGGTTTCGTTTTCAGTTGAATTCTAGCGAGTTTGGTAAAAGTTTACACGATGACCAGAAAAAATATACTTTCATTGCTAGCTTTACTGTTAAATCTACCACAAGAATGTCGGCACTGCTGACTTGTGGCTGACACTAGGTAGCATCAGTATCCTGTGAGGCTACCGTTCGCAATGGTGAGAATTGAGTTAGGTGATAATTTTTCCAGATGCCTGATTGTTCGATATATGTACAGTTACGAAAATTCTTAACTTATCATGAGCTATTCATGAAAGAACATCGCTGAGGAAACCTACACACTCAATCTAATTCAATAGTATTTTCCACATTCCCAATCCAGATTGAATCCGCGTGAGCTCTACATAATTATATTTCATGTCCTAATAATGTCCTGAAGATTTAAAATATGGTGTTGCAAACGTGACCGGTGGTTTGTCGTGTGGTCCAGCAGCGATGCAGCGGCTGCGAGCGCCGGAGGCCGAGCCGGCGGGCGCGCCCGAGGCGCCGCGGAGCGCGTTCCCCGCTCAGCGCTTTCCGCTGCACTACGCTAATAATGAGGACATCAACCGCCAGCTGCGCGACCTGCTGCAGCGGCATCCGGAGAAAATGTGGCCTGGCCGTGAGTGTTGTTGCTGATTACGCAGTCTCTTCACGTCTGTAGACACTTAAGTCCAAGCACGCAACAAGAAATAAAAGGGCGTGGTTGAACTCTAGAATCGGTCCGGCCGGCTCTTACCGACGCATAGAAATATTTTTCGTTATTATGAACATAAATCGTCGACAGATGTGCAAAGACCTATAAAAAAAGTGAATAAAAAAGTTACATATGACTAAGTATAATGTACCTATTCGCTAAGCCGCGCGCCTGATATCCAGGTGGGTCCTAAAGGTTGACATAAACCGTAGCAGTTCTAAAATCCGCCTTGTGTTTTTTCGGGTAGTCCACAAGGAACCCTTATAGTTTCGTCATGTCCTTGTCCATCCGTCTGTCCGTCTTTCCGCCCGGGCTTGTATCCTGCCGCTAATGCACCGTTTGTCACGAAAATTGGTGGAGGGACATATGTAGATTGAAATTCCAAAAGTTATGGTATTGGATTAAGCGAGTGCTTCATCAACAGAAGCGGCGAGCGAGGAGGGCGGGCCGCCGGGGCCGGACGGGCAGCAGTTCCGGCACCCGCTGCCCGTGGCCGTGCGCCCGCGCGCGCCGCTGCCGCCCGGCCTGCGCCCCGACCACCAGCGTAAGTCACTCCAAGACCTACCATTATTAGGGCTCCGTAGCCAAGTGGCCAAACGGAAACCTTATAGGGCCGGACGGGCAGCAGTTCCGGCACCCATTACCCTTGTGCCGCCCGGCTGACGCCTCGACTACCCGCGTGAGTCACGCCACGACCACTACCATTTCTAGCCAGTGCCATTTTTAACACTACCAGCGCCCTGGGCGACGACATTTCTGAGGCGTCCCCCAACTAAGAACGATAAGCTACAAAGGAGTTCATGTTGTGCCTTATTTACCTGTCGCCCAACTGCGCCCTACCCTGTTTCTAGGGTTCCGTAGCCAAATGGCAGAAAAATTATCTATGTCTGTAAAATAGAAAAAACAAAACTATTTTTTGTGCTCCCCATACTTAGAACTGAAACTCGTTTTTTTCTCTTCAATCCCATGTATGGGGTATCAATGGATAGGTCTTTAAAAATGGTGCCGATGTTTCTAATGCCATTTTTGACTAATCGAAATAGTTTGCGCGAGAGACACTTTCAAATTGGAAAATTATTGATCCATCGTCCAAAACGTTTATCATCCTTCCTATTTCCCAGTGCTAATGCAGCATCGCCTGGTGTCGCCTGACGGCACGCCGCTGCAGCAGGGCGTGGGCAACCAGGGCCAGCAGTCGGTCGACCAGAAACAGCACTCTATGGCCCAGCCCAATGGTAAGCTTGTCGCTCATTTTGTTTGTGCCTTATACTCTCGACTCTACTATTAAAAAAAATCGTGAACATTTTTTTTGTTGATTAATGTTTTTTTAATCTACCTCCATATCGTTCTACAAATTGACTGAAGACATCGTCAACTTGTTTTAAAATTGGAGAAGAGCAACTGTTGACGGTTACAATAACTGGAATATCGCGCCCAACATTCATTTGTTTCTCAGCGCGCCATTCTCAAGTAATCCAACTACATTTTTGTTTGGATGCTTAGTGCGTGCGGAACAAACGTCTTAAGTTAAGATTAAAGAATTTGAACTGTTTTCAGCGCAAGGCGGTGAACAAAAGCAAGAGCCTGCTGAGCACGGGAATGATGAAATGGATATGGGCGACATGGACAAACTAGAGCAGGACGCTGGGAATATCGGCGAGGTATGAATGATTACTAGGGATTCAATTTGTTGTAGAAGATTTGTTAAATGACTAATAACTAAATAATGTTACGAGTAGTGACGATTTATAATAATAACCATTTTTTAGTGGAATAAAAAAAAGCTACACCCTCGTTTTTACATCGATATTAGCTCGACATGTGTTAGGCAATTCGTGGCCCATATTGAGGAACAACGCGCCACAACAGCTTGGTGCGTGCATCCGCACAGAAAGTCCACACCCGAACATGTTTAAGCGTATAAATATTC
Source organism: Adoxophyes honmai (assembly GCA_005406045.1). Lineage (NCBI taxonomy): Eukaryota > Metazoa > Arthropoda > Insecta > Lepidoptera > Tortricidae > Adoxophyes > Adoxophyes honmai. Next base: position 24,690 of record BHDV01045451.1, read on the forward strand.
CTTTCTCCACCATTACCTGCTCGCCGTAGACTTTCACGAGGTTTCGCCGACGGAGCGTACCTAAACTGCGGATTGGACCTCCCGTGCCACCTATTTCCTTAGTCCCCAAAGACATCCACGTGTTTTACTCTAGTTGTACAACACATTGCAGGTGGGCGACATCCTCCGCGGGCTCGGCGCGGAAGACGATGAGGAGCTGCTGGAGTCGCTGACGGCGGAGATCGGCGAGCAGTTCAACATCCTGGAGTACGCCGACCCCGAGCTGGCCGCGCTCGACGACGCGGAACACATCCTGGACGGGCTCGAGCTGGACATGCCGCCCGAGCGCCACGCCAAGCGGGAGCTCACGTGAGTGCCTGTTTGAAAAGATGGGGATGGTTAAAAAAGATGCTCTAAATGGCTAAAGAGGAGACTGTCTGCTTCTTGGCTCCATGATCAGATCTTCACGACAGTTATGCAGAGTTATCTTCGAAATAAAATCTACGAGTCTAAACTTGATGGGTCTATTGTACATAAACATCGCGCCGTCTTCCCTGTGGGATTAACAGTCGACAAAGCTTATTTTCACATACTTCTTCTTCATCGATGATACTTAAAAGAATAAATTACAATTGTAAATTCAGCTCACACAAGTACTTAAGCATTACTTAAGTAGTTTTCATACATTGAATTTACATAAGAGAAAAATTTCAAAATTTTTGGGACATTTCTTCTCCCATTAAAACAAAAAGAGCTCGTAATTCTGAGTCGAAAAATATAAAAATGACAGAAAATATCACCAAAGATGTAGTAGTAAATTTTTACAAATGCTCATTTAGCTTTCGGTGTCTAACCTGCCTGCTTTTATACAGGGATGAAGAACAGAAACCTGACAACAAAATGGACAGCGAGTTGCAGAAAGCCGTAAAGAACATCGAGTCGACGCAGTGCAAGCCCGAAGACGACAAGCCTGCGCCGCAGCACAATATCAGCCAACAGATGACGCTACAGGTAGGACCGCGGCTGATCTTGCTGTGCCACTATTTGCACCCTCGTGCTGGGTGGAAAAACTATGTACATTTAAGAGGCATCAAGAATTAGAGCGAGTTACTGAGTCGAGACGTGACATTCTCAGTTCGATTCCGATTCTATGAATGCTATATCAAGCATTTTTCTAGTTTTATATGAAACACCAAACTTTATAACCGTTTGTTGTATAAAAACTTTTGCTTTGATTCGTTTAATTAAATATCATTTGGTAATTGTTTGAGTACAGCGTCTGATGATAATATTTTTGAAACTAATGTTTCGATTGGTAGTGATACAATCATAGCCTCGTAAGTCTGCTCGTACTTTGTGAAGTAAAAATTATTTAGTGAAAGAGAAACTTACAGATTGCTGTACATAAAATTCAAAATTTCAAGACAGATAATTTTTGTCCAAATCTGAGGCCCTAAATTAGGTAAAAAGTCAAGTATTAGGAGACTCGGTATTAACCTTTTTACGTGTGTATCATCCAGTCGGCGATGCAAGCAATCAAATCGGAAGTGAAGTTAGAAGGAGAGGAGGGGAAGGCGGACGACTGGAGGGCCGCGGCCGCGCCCGCCGCGCCGCGCCAGGGCTTCCCGCAGGCGTTCGCTGGCCCGAGGCTACAGGTACCTATCGCAAACTTTACCTATTGTGGGAAAGGCTAGAGTGATCTCTCTCCAGGCAGATGTTATGCCTGGGGACCAAAGTCCGAGAGAGAAAGTTCGAAGATGTATTTACGCAATCGATCATCGAAACTTCGTTAGCGCGATGTAGGACCGTTTAGTTCGGCTATGCGATTTATTCCCTTACTTTAATTTGGCGTTTTCTTATGTTAGATTTTATTTCGACAGCAACAGGGCATGTTACAAAGGCCGCAGCAGTTCGCCGGTGCGCAACAACAGCTCGGGCCACAGCTGGCGCGACCGCCCTTGCAGTTCGCTCAGTCGCAGCATAATATGCACTTTGCACAGGTAATTGTACTTCTATAGAGCTACTGTACGCATCGATGTGTTCAGTAGCTAGGGTCTTGACTAAAGTGGGCGTTGCTTTAGTGTTTGTTATGGTTTATAGATGTGAAATCGAATCTTACGTCGACAAAGATGCGGACAACAGTTAATTCGGCACAGCTGGTTCGTTACTTAGAAAAGTGGTTTGGTTTTTGACACTATTGAGTATTATGCATCACTAAACGAAGCTGGG